>PISW01011317.1:0-41635 GCA_004023785.1 Mungos mungo | reverse complement strand
GTTTTTGAGGAACCTCCACACTGTTTTCCAGAGCGGCTGCACCAGTTTACATTCCCACTAACAGTGTAGGAGGGTTCCCGTCTCTCCACACCCTCGCCAGCATCTATAGTCTCTTGATTTGTTCATTTTAGCCACTCTGACTGGCGTGAGGTGGTATCTCAGTGTGGTTTTGATTTGTGTTTCCCTGATGATGAGTGATGTTGAGCATCATTTTAACACATAAGGCTTTTAAATCTTTAAATTAAACTTTTGATATTGAGATATTGTAGATTTCCATTTAGTTATAAGACATAATACAGAGAGATCCTGTATACAGTTTATCTGGTTTCCCCAAATGGTAACATTTGAAAAATTGTAGTACAATACCACAGCCAAGGCACTGGCATTGATATAGTCAAGATATAGAACAATTACATCACTAAAAGTAGCTCACCTGATGCCCTTTTATGGCCATACCCACCTTCCTCCTGAGTCCCCACCACAATCCTTAACCCTTGGCAAGAACAAACTTGTTCTCCATTTCTTTATTTTGTCACCACAAGAATGATATGTAAATGGAATCAAGCAATATGCACGTGCCCTTTGAGGATAGGTTTTTCCCTCTTAGTATAATCCTCTGGAAATTAATCCAAATTGCTGTACATACCATGCAGTGTTCCTTTTTATTGCTGAATAGTGTTCTATGGTCTGAGATACAACAATTTGTTTAACCATTCATCCACTGAAGCACACCTAGGTTGTTTCTGGGTACAGGGCATTATGAAAAAGCTGCTATGAACACTGATGTAGATATTTTTGTTGGGGGGCAAGGAGGATTTTCAATTTCTTTGGGATAAGTATTCCAAAGTATGATTTTTGGGTTCTAAGATAGTCATATATTTAGCTTTACAAGTATCACACTGTTTCACATTTTACATTCCCACTAAGAATGATGCCTCCTGACATCCTCGCTAGCATTTGATGTTGTTACTATTTTTAATTTTAGCCATTCAGATAGGTTTGTGGTGATATCTCATTGTGGTTTTATTTTTTTTTTTAATTTTTAATGTTTATTTATTTTTGAGAGACAGGGCGTGTGGGGAGGGAGAGAGACACCAAGAGACAGAATGTAAGCAGAGGAGAGGCAGAGAGAGACAGAGACACAGAATCTGAAGCAGGCTCCAGGCTGAGCTATCAGCACAGAGCCTCATGTAGGCCTCGCTCACCAGCCATGAGATCATGACTTAAGCGGAAGTCAGATGCTTAACTGACTGAGACACCCGGGTGGCCCTCTCATTGTAGTTTTAGTGGCTAATGATATTGAATCCATTCCCACATTTATATGTATATATGTATGTCCGTCCCTCCACTGACCAGTCTTGATTACTGTAACTATATAATAAGTCTTAAAATTAGGAAGTCTGATTCCTCCCATTTTATTCCTCTTTTAGAAGACTGTTTTAGCTATTCTGAAACAATTGCTTTGCCTTTTAATGTAACTTTAGAATGATCTCCTTTATATTTATATCTATAAAAAATCTTGATAAGATTTTGATAGGAATTGTCTCAAACTATTTTTTATTTGGAAAGAAATGACATCTTTGCTATGTTGAATCTTCTAATCTATGCGCACAGCATGCATTTCCAGTTATTTAGGTCTTTTTATTTCATTCACTGGTGTTTTATAGTTTTCAGCATGCAGTCCTGTATATATTTTATTAGATTTGTACTTAAATATTTCTTTTATGGGAGAAAAGAGATGAAACATAGGAGGGACAAGGAAAGAGAAGATGAAGGGAGGTAGAAAAGAAGGGAGAGCAATTGTAAATGCCATATTTTTTATTTTAATGATTGTATTCATTGCTAGAATACACAAAGTGAACTGATTTTTGTATATTTTTCTTGCATCTTGCAACCTTGCTAAACTTCTTAGATTCTGGAGGATTTTTGTCTGTATGTATGGCCTTGAGATTTTCTACATATGATTTGCAAATAGAGACAATATTATTTCTTCTATTCCAATCCATCTTCCCTTCCATTCCTTCTTTTCATTGGTTAGAACTTCCAACACCATGTTACATAAGCATGGTGGGAGCAAACATCCTTGCCTTGTTCCCAAACTTGGTTGGGGGAGGAGAGGCAGTCCTTAGTCTTTAGCCATTAAGTATATTGTTAGATATGGGATTTTTAGTAGATAGTCTTATTAAATTTAGAAGTCCTCTATTCCCATTTTTCTGAGACATTTCATTATAAATGGGTACTAAATTTTGTAAAATCCTTTTTCTGTATCAACTAATATAATTTTTTTCTTGCTAGAATAATAGACTACATTAATTAAGTATTGAAAAGCCTCACATCACTTGAATAAAGCCTCTTGGGTACAATTCTTTTTATGTATTGCTCAATTGTATTTGTCAATATTTTGTTAAGCATGTTTGTGTTTATATGTATAAGGAACACTGATCTCTAGTTTCCTTTTTATTATTACCTTGATCTGGTTCTGATATCAGGGCAATACCTACTTCATACAATGAATTGAGAAGTGTTTTCTACTATTTTCTGGAAAAGATTGTGCAAAACTAGTGTGAATTCTTTTATTTAATTTTCAAAACATGTTTATTTATTTTTGGGAGAGAGAGAATGAGCGAGTGAGCAGGGGAAGGGCAGAGAGGGAGAGGGAAACATAGAATCCAAAGCACGCTCCAAGCTTCCAATTGTCAACCCGGAGTCGATGGAGGGCTTGAACCCATGAACCATGAGAGCATGAGCTGAGCTAGTGTGAATTCTTTAAATGTTTCATAGAACTATCCATTAAAAACAGCTGCACCTGTTGATTTTTTTTATTTTGCATGCTTTTAAGTTACAAATCAAATTTCATTAAGAGTAATATGTCATTCAAATGATCTTTTTCATAAGGGAGAGGTTGTGTTAATGGTTTTCAAGGAATAGACACATTTCATCTCAGTTTGTAATTTGAGTAAGTAAAATCATTCCTCATATTCCTTTATTACCTTTTTGATGCCTGCAGAGTGACACAACTTAAAACCTAAAGACAAGGAAACTTTGTTGTATATACAAAAAAATACAAAGTTGTTGTATTTTTTTATTTACCCATATTTTAATTTTTCCATTTTTGTTCTTATGATATTCCAATGTTCCTTCTTTATCACCTCCTTTCTGTTTTGAGAACTTCCCTTAGCAATTCTTTTAGGATAGGACTGCTAGGCACAAATTCTCTTTCTTCTCCTGTCCAAAAATATCTAATTTCCTTATCATTCCTTAAGTGCGTTTTCACTGGTTTCTAGGTGACAAATACCTTTATGCATAAAGTATTTTCTTTTCAATATATAATAGGTTTGTATGGCTTTAGAATAAAGCCACTTAAATGGAATAATTCAGTGATTATGCAATAGCATTTTAAAATATAAGTACTGACAAATTGTTTTCTAAAAGGGTTGCAGACAACTCTACACCAAGCAAAATGGTGCATAGATGTCATCTCTACTCCTAGAGAGAGGATGGACTAGTTCACATCAGAAGAGCCTTACAACTCCACAGTCCATGAATATAGGTGATACCACTGAAAGTCATTTATTAATTTTTAAACATGACTACATTGGTCTAGGCTCTCTAGGGAAACAGAACAAGATATATACGGACATAGATGAGGGCATTTATTATAGGAATTGGCTCATGCAGTTGTGGAGACAGAGTCTCACAATCTGCCTACTACCAGCTGGAGAGCCAGGAACGCCACTGATATAACTCAGTTCAAGGGGAGCTGGTGTAACTCCCAGCCCCAAGCTGAAGGCCTAAGAACCATCGAGCTACTGCTATGACTCCCAGAGGCCAATAGCCAAGAACCCAGAATTCCAATATCCAAGAGGAGGAAAAGATAGATGTCCCAACACAAGGAGAGAAAGAATTTGCCCTTTCTTTACCTTTTTGTCCCATTCAGGTCCTAAAAGTATTGGATGATACTTGGCCTACACTGGTGGGCAGGCCTCTTTACTCAGTCGCTAACAAATGTTAATCTCATCCAGAAACACCCTCACAGACAGGACCCAAAATAATCTTTCCCAGCTATCTGGACCTCCCTTAGCTAAGTTGATACAAAAATTTAACCATCAAAATGACAGCAAATAATAAACTCTGAAGAGCAGTGAGAAGTTCCTTTGGCCTTTGACATTCTCAGTCAGCACCGGTTTACTCCCACTCCAGTTCACTTTGACATTATTGCCTCACTTGTCTCCCACGGCTCAGAAATTTCACTGTTAACCTCTCCTACACTGAATTCTCCTTTGTAGGAACAGTTTAGGGATGAGTTTATGCCAAGCTACACTTTACAACTACAGAATAAGTCTTTGAGAAAGTCAGATTACTTACTTACACAGCTAGAAGAGTTATGACTAGAGCCAGAGTATTTGTGTTCCATTATTGATTTTTACCTTTTAGTAAACCTACTCATCAAGCACTTTCTGGGCCTGAAAAACTGCCACATACCCAGAAATGCCTTACCTAATATGCCCTTGGAAATCTTTGAACTTGTGTAGGAGACATTTTTCAGACACTGATCCTTTCAATTATATCAAAATAACTAATTATATAGAAAATTATTACAATTTTAAATAATTTATGATTTTATCATCAACATTAAATATATGGCAAATACAATAATAAGATATAAATTAAATTAGTACAAGTATAAAGTAATATAAATATATGATATTGACACATTGGTTTCCATCATATAAAAAGCAGCATAAATAACCTTTTTGTGTAGATGTTTAGCACTGTGGCTGAACTATAACTGTGATACTCCACATCTATATTAAATTGACTCAGATTTATCTATACATACATATATATTAAGAAAATGTAAGTTTTCCACTTAAATTTAAAATGAATATAGTGGTTTCATGGTCTTCTGCTATATTTGCCCATGTTAAAGTCAGAATAAAGAGAAATGAGAATAATACACCGGACATATATTAAATAGACAATTCTATGCCATTATGCTAATTAAATAAATTTAACATTAAAATCACTTATTTTTGTATTAAGTGCATATTTCTGTATTTTTATATTTATATAAATTCTTATAAATAAAAATGATTATGACAGTTAGTTTTATGCCATGATAGATATGATAGATAACAAGATGGTAGTTTGGAACTTTTAAAATATTTAATACTTAACATGTTCCATGGGTGGGTAAGACAAGTACTTGTTAAAATTATGGCTTTATGTCGAATGGAGAAAAACTGCACAGCAAATAATTACATACATAATTGTTTGAAAATTATCCTCTAGGTCAAAGACATTCACATTTAAAAATTCTTAAGGGACTTAATTAAAATAGAGTTATCACTTTTCAAAATTATGATCAAGAGATTTGGCTTTGCATGTTTATTTTGACATTTTTAAATGCATTTTAATGTGAAGAAGTAAAGCAACATTTTACATTTAAAATAAAGATTTTTTTATTTACTGTCTTTTTAGTAGGTCTCTTAGAGTAAAACCTTTCCATCATAAGTAAAAAACAGCATAGTATTAAAATGTCATGACAATAAAGATATATACAAATTTATAAACTAATATATCTCCACACTTAGGAAGAAGCAGGCTTTACAAATCAGTTGATATTTAAAAATATATCATACTTTCTATACTTAAAAAGAAGTATAGACTTTTTAACTGATATATTTTATATTATTCTGTTTTATTTTTTAAAATAGAAATAATTTTTAATATCAAGAGCCAAAGGGGATGGCAGAGCATTTTGCATTAAAATATCTCAGAAATGTAGAGTACTACTCTCTCAGGATATATATTTTATTTTAGGCATAATTCTAGTAGTTAATATGCATTTGCATTGGAGAACAAACACATGATGTGGATATAAAGTCAAAAGGTAAGGCACTGGGGGCACCTGGTTGTCTCTTAAGCTCAGGGTTGTGAGTTTGAGCCCCATGTCAGGCATGTTGCCTACCTTATAAAAACTAAAACTAAAACAAGGCAGGCCACTGAAGTGACATGCTGTCCGGTAGAAAAGACTAACATGGGGAGTTTTCAATGTTATACATTATTAGGCCTATAAATGCAATATCTAAGAAGGGAAAGTCCAGATTAATTCTGTTGAAATGAAGAAGGAAGGAGAACATTTAAGGGGGCAGGGTCTCAGGTAATAATGGGAAGGCTTTTATGACGGTTTCCTATGAGGGGAGATAGATATTTGGTCTCGAAATAGAAGACACTTCAGAAAGTAAAGTAGGGAGGGAGAACATTCCAAAGGAGAGGAATAGTATATGTAAAGACACAGACTCCGTGTGTGACAGGAACTCTGCACTGTAGAATTTAGAGAGGTAGAATGAGGTCAGATATTAATTACAGCTCCCAGTTTGCCAAGAACTTAGAATTTATCCTCCAGTACGATTACTTTAAAAACGTGATCCTTTCCCCTCTGGGGCTTCAGTGACCTACCTTAGCACTCACTGGATAAGAATCAAAGCACTGAGAGAGTAGACAGCCGTGAAAACACCCAACCTTGATGCCTCAGGACACAGGAATAGTTCATTGCAACACTGTCTATTGTTTTTAAGATGTGTGTGCTTCTTTATAGAAACTGGCCAAGGGGATCCATACAATATAGGAGAAGAAATATAGCCACATCCTTGTTACAAGTGCCTTTTAAAAATTGTGCTATCTCTTTTAATGTGTGCATTTCCTTAAAATTTAGAATTAGAACCTTTTATACATCAAAAAGTTGTAATTAGATGTATCATGAATACAGTTTCTGCCCTGGGAAATAATCCCAGGAGTTAGGATTCTGTTGTCACACCCCGTGTACTATTCCAAACACATGTGAACGTGCACACATGCACGCATTTGAGTACATGTTTACACAATGCACATAATTCACAACCACCAGGCTTTTCCTGACACAGCTGCAAACTGTGTTGTCTACTACTGATTGCAGTTCTAACCACCTAGTGAACAATGACATTTTTGTGCTCAGGACCATATGGGCACGCTAAAGGATCCCAGCTTTGGTCAGTGGGGCTAGAAACGGTTAGGATAATATCTGAGAAATACGTGGGGTCATATTTGATATAGATTAACTGGCATATGAAACACTGTTTTCTATGCCTCTGGGTCCTATATTTCTCTTTTTATGATCAAGTATCCAACTATGACATAATCTATAAAAAGGAGGCAACCTCAAGTGTGAGAGTCTCCACAAGTGACATTAGATCTCCATTTTCACCAGAGCTATCAGCATTCATCTGTTTAGAAACAACTGCCATAGGCTATAGCTTACCACTGAATGATTTACCTTTTGAGTCACACACCAGTTCTGCATTTGAGAAAGATCTCCACTAATACTATAAAGAATATACTTGGTGATGAATTGAGTATATTCAAATCACGTGTCATTCAAGCTTATTAACTTATAAGTAATTATACCCCCTGCTGTGACTGATTATTTAATAGATCTGACCTGAAAAAAAAATATGACTCTTTCCGTTATTAATTGGAAAAATTAACTCTATGGATATTTAAAGGAAATAGAGAAGGCAAATGTCATTCAATAATCTACTGAGGGAATCCTAGGAGACCATCCTCCTCCCAACAGCCCTTGGTGGGATTTAAGAGAAGGTCCCCAGTTCTGGCAGAACCCTAGTCCTGGCCAAATCTAACTTTCCAGTTAGCCCACACCTGGGCAGGTCCTCAGAATAACTCGGGAATGTCACCATATTTCCTTAATGAAACAACTCCCCCAGTCCCTCAGATGACAATTCTACACCTCTTGTCACCTGGAATTTCCAGAACCTCTCCTTTAACTTTTCACTTTCTGTGGCTTTTCCAGCTTTTATTTAATTGGAAAAATAGAAGTAATTAGAAAATATCATCAACCCCTGATCAAATCTACTCCCCTGCTGCTTAAACCCCAAAGATTCTGACTCCTATTCCATCAGATGAATTGTCTCTGAACTTTCCCAAGAGCAACCCTCCGTTGGTACCCCGAATCCCATCTTTTCTTCTCTTCTCAAGGGGTTCGCACCTCTAGTTATCCATTCTCTGCTGACTTCGCAATTTCTCCTTCTCTATCAGTGCCATTGGCTAGAATATCTCTTACCTTAAAATAAATGTTCTGATGTTAACCATCCGCTTTAGCTCCGCTTTAAAGAATATTTCCTCATAAAATTTAGCTACATTTGCTGCCTTAATTTTCTGACTTCTCATTCTCTTCTTAACCCGTCTGAATCAGAACTTTATTTTATTTTTTAAAATTTTAATCCCAGTGTAGTTATATTAGTTTCAGGTGTATAGTATAGTGATTCAACACTTCCATACATTCCTCAGTGCTCATGGAGGTAAGTGTACTTTTACTCCCCGTCACCTATTTCACCCATCTCCCCACCCACTTCCCCTCTGGTAACCCTCAGTTTGTTCTCTATGCTTATGAGTCTGTTCCTTGGTGTCTTTGTTTTTCCTCTTATGATAATCTGCTTTGTATCTTAAATTCCATATATGAGTGAAATCATATGGTATTTGTCTTTCTCTCACTGACTTATTTTGCTTAGCATAATATTCTCTAGATCCATCTATGTTGTTGAAAATCGCAAGATTTCTTTCTTTTCTATGGCTGAATAATATTCCATTATATATATATATATCTCCATAATTTAGCTATTATAAATAACATTGTAATAAACATATAAGTGCTAAATGTATCCCTTTGAATTAATGTTTGTGTAATATTTGGGTAAATGCTCAGTCGTGTGACTGAATCAGAATTTTAGCCCAACCATTCCACCAAAACTCTTTTTACTCCAAATTAATGACTATCAGTCCAAACCAGTGGTCTTGGTCTGTGCAGATGCAGTGGCTTTGGTGGGTACTACCTCCTATTTCACCTGCAGACCCTTCCTGTCTTCTTAGCCACCTTCTCTCTGTCCTCCTGACCTCCGCATGTGAGAGTAACTCAGAGCTCAGAAGCAGACCTCAGCTCCCCTCATCCACACTCTTCAAGTGCTTTGATACAATCTCATAACTTGAAAGAACTTCCATTAGCAGGTAACTTCCGATTTTAAATTGCCAGCCCACTGGTTCCACACCTGTCCCACACCTCTCTACCTCCTACTTTATCCTGCAAAATTACCTTTTCGATATTGCCACACATTCCCATGATCCAAACCTCTTAATGGGTTCCCATCAAACAGAATGAATTAAATAAAAAAGAAGGAAATCCAAAATCCTTATAAGGGTTTACAAGCCTCCATAATCTGAAACTGCCACCAAACTCCCTGGATTTTCCTGAAATTCTCTCTTGCTTGCCACTCTACATCTCTCTTGCCTTCTCTTGAAGACACCAAGCCTGTTCATTCCCCACACAGGGACTTCACAATTGCTTTTCTCATCATGGTTCACAACAGATTTTATATTAAATTTTATATTGCACCCTTCCATTCAGGTTTCTGTTTAAATATCACCTCTTTAGAAATGCTTCCCTTGGCCACATAAAAGACAGCTGCCTTGCAATGCAATACTGAACCAGCTGGCTTTAGTTTTCTTCATGGTACCCACCACTACCTGGAAATTTCCTATATATCGCTTGCCTTCCTGATATGCAGGGTTCTGAGGACTGGTGTCCTACTGTTTTTGCTTGTTTGTTTGTTTGTTTGTTTGTTTTACTGATTCATTTCCAGGGTTTCGACATGTTGGATACACAGTAGGTCCTCAATACATTTTTTTGTTAAATAAATAACTTAGTTAAATCAGCACTTTAATATGCCAAAAATATTTTTGATAAGTGATTCTCAGCAACAAATTACTTAATCATCAATATGTGTCCATAAAGCCTCCAGCTCCTAATACTTATTTCCTCATGTTATAAAGCTAAGACCCTCAGAAGTTCCCTTTGTATACATACGTAATATATATATATATATATATATATATATATATATATATACACATACACATACACCTATGTTCTCTAAAGACATTTTACAGACATTTCTGATACAGAGAAAGTAGTTCATATCTATTTTTAAAACAAAACTCCCTTTGCTTTAAAACAAATCTACTTGAACAGCCTAGAAATGTATATTCTTGTCCTATTTTCTGTCCATTTTAGGTGTGTGGAGATTATGAGCTGTAGTTAAGTAAAAGAAACCAAAACACATTAAGCAATCTATAATTAATCTTTATAAACTTTAAGATTTTAGATGTGTCTACACACACACACACATGATAAGAAAACACAGGAAAACAACCTAGTGCATATTCATATGAGCTAGTTAATATCAATGTGGTAATATAATTTATAAGCACATATGAGAATCAATCACCTTTCTACTTTCTGTAGGATGTTAATGCATCTTGCAGAAAAGCCTCCCTCAGGTTTGTTCCCTGCATCTCTAAATTACTTAGACTTAGGGGCACCTGGGTGGCTCAGTCAGTTGGGCATCTGACTCTTTGTTTTAGCTCAGGTCATAATCTCACTGTTTGTGGGTTCAAGCCCTGTGTCAGGCTCACTGACAGAACATATATTAAGACTTCTAAAAAGAACATAGAGATAATTTTCCTTCAGCTCATTCTTTGAATAAAGAATAAAATCTTTCATATTTTTTGGCTTTCTCTTTATTCTTTTATATATCATAAAGCTGAAATTGCCAAATGTACAGCTGAGATCTATTGGGAGGGAGGGAGAGACAGGGAGCGGGAGGGGGAGAGGGAGAGGGAGAGGAAATGCAATGAAAATAAGGAGATGAAAGGCGGCCAGACAAACTTTTGATGGAATGTTGGAGGAAGACTGATATAGAGTATTTTCTTTAAATAAGTGTAAATCCTGAAGCAGGTCATGCTATTATTTTCTGCTTGAGGAAATAATAGTAAAGAAGCTTCATTTCTCCAAAATGTACATTATAAATAAAGGATACTACATGTTGATGGGTTTTGGGAGCCATAAAGTAGAGATGGAAATAAAAAGGTTTCAGTGAAGTACACAATTAAAGCTGATGAGCACCCCTTGGGAAGGATCTGAACATACCCTAGACATAGAAGAGTTCAAATGCCAAAGCAAATCTACCCTAATTCCCTCCCCTAACTACCACATGTTACTGTGCCTATACCTTTATTGGTTAAAGGGTTACTGAAAATTTTTACTTTATTGGAAGGATACAAATTTTAAACAGGATATTCTTTACAAAAATGTAAAGCCACCATTATGATGTTTATAATATGGAATTTTCACATGCACAACTGATACAACAGGATATTTCCTAACTATGAGAGCAAAGGACAAATAGATAAGTTATAACTTTTAAGATACAGAAAGTGAATATCACAAATTTTAGCCACAGATTATCATAAACAAAGGAAGGATAAAACGAAGAAGCCACAAGTAACCATTCCAGGGGAATTTAGACTGTTAACGGAGGGGCTTTTACACTGTGGACTGGAAAAGACACAGAAGATAGCCAGACAAGGGAAATACTCCAAGCAGAGAGAGAAGCATGTGCAGAGGTCCTGACACAGGAAAAGCGCCAGAGTGGTAAAGAGATTAATGAGTGGAAGAAAGAATATGTTACAATGAGATCAAATTCAGGTCCTTCAAAAACCTCTTAAGCCATGTTAAGATTTTTTGTTTTGTTTTTTTTAAATTCTCATCACAGGGCATTGAAGTACTTCAAGGTCAAAGGAATCTGAGAAATAAAGTATTATTGTATAGCACTTACTGGAGGTTCAGAATGCACATTAGCTAATTAAACATTCCAAGAATTTTTAACTATAAAGAAATGTGTTGAACTTGATTTAATTCAGCGTTTTCCAATTTTATTTGAGCATTGAACACTCTTCCTGTGACACACATTGATATCCTGCTGAACTTTCCTCCTTGGTGGATCATTTCCCAAAGTAGTTTATTGGAACAAAGAGCCAGTGACAAACCTTGATGCCATCGTTACTTCATGAATTAACTGAAAGACTATTTGCTATATCTGGGAATAAAAGGACCTAAAATATTTAAAAAGTGTTACTCTGTACAGATAATGGGTTTCATTGTTGCTCAGTTGGACAAACATTTGGCCGTTTGTTCTGAGAGACTGCGCTAAATACTAGGGTTATAATATGTATGAGACCTATACTGCAATTTGGGAATATAGAAAGCATAAATACATTCATTCACTGATTGATCCATCCAAAGAAAATTGTGTCTAAATGAGTCAAGCATTGTCCTGGAGAAAAGTAAGACAAACATTGTCTTTGTCTTGCTGAAGCTTACATTCATGTGTGGTATACAGGAGAAAAGCTAAATAATAACAAATGCAATTCAATAACTGATATAAATAAAACATGTATTTGCAGGTAAGAGAGCAAGGAGTGAAGGTAGATAATCAAATAAAAACACTGAACTCAGTGTGGGGGGGGGTTGAAGGAATTATCTAGGTTTGAGAAATAATTTGGACATAATATAAATAGGCATTATAATTGTTAAATGGATATATGTTCAGAGTTTGCAGGACACATAAATCCGAGCTCAACGATTTAGTCTGAATGTGGAATAAAAGCCATGGAAGTTTTAGGAAAACTGATTCTTACTATATTCCAGGAACTATGCTAAGAATTTTGCATATTTTTAATATTAAAAATCTCCCAACAATACCATGAGGTAGGTCCCTTTGATCACCGCTTTAGAAATGGATGCGGATATTTGAATATTTAAAATTAAGTACGTGGTTTGCATTATACTTCTTTTGGACAGTATTATTCTGTAAGCTCCTCAGCAGGACTGTTGGGTTTCTATTTTGCATGCTTAATTAATGGACATCTTGCCTCTCATTTCCCATTTTTCCCACTGACCCTGCACACCTGCAGCCTGCCAGCAGAGACAGCAGCCCTCAAAGCTTCTCTTGCCATCCCTGTGGCCTGAAAGTGTTTGCTACCTTTACTTCATCACTAAGCTCCCTGAATTCTCTTCTTGTACAGGCGATCTGAGATACCTTACTTCTGGAAAGGTCTGGGAAAAGATGGAGAGATAGACTATTTCTGATAGCCTTTCAAATGTAACCACACAGGTTGGGAGATGAGCTCATGGCAGAAGCAAGAAGGACAAACTGTAGGTCAAGCAAAGTCCATGTTAGTTATTATAAGGGGACTCTGAATAATAACACTTTGTCAGAGCGCCTGGCTGGCTCAGTCTGTTAAGCATTCGACTCTTGATTTCAGGTCGGGTCAGGATCTCATGGTTTGTGGGTTTAAGCCCCTTGCTGGGCTCTGTGCTGGCAGTTTGGAGACTCCTCAGGATTCTTTCTCTCTCTCTCTCTTTCCCTCTCTCTCTCCCTCCCCTGCTCACTCTCTTCTAAGAAATAAATAAACATCAAAAAAATAACACTTTGTCAGAAAGAAACACTCAGAGTAAATGCTATTTCAGATGGAGCACCAAACAACAAGCATAAAGTGTGCTCCCCCTACTTATAACCCTTGCCACAGCATCAAGGGCCACTCGAAACAGAAAGAAAAAAGGACTGTAAGAATAAAGTAGGTTTTCCTGCCTGAATTAATCTAGATACTATTACCAAAATCAGCTTAGCCATTATACTAAAAAACTCCATTACTGAGAAGAATAAACAATCTGATTTACAATAAACACTGGGAGATTAAAATTCAGGACAGAGCACCACATAATAGTGTCCTAAGAAATATAAAGACAGTCCCTGATTTAAAAGTTAATTCAGGGGAATGTGGGTGGCTCAGTCACTTAAGTGTCCTACTTCTGCTCAGATCATGATCTCATGGTTCATGAGTTCAAGCCCCAAGTCAGGCACTGGAGCCTCTCTTTAGATTCTGTGTCTCTCTCTTTCTTTGCCCTCCCCTGCTCACACTTTCTCTCTCTCAAAAATAAACATTAAAAAAAATTAAATATATTTAAAAACAAAGTTAATTCAATAGCTGTTTCATAAAATGCCTTTAGCACCAGAAAATTAAAAAATAATAGTAAGTAGACAGATGCTTTGCTTATCCCACATTAGAAGGGGAAAAAAGCAGTCCACACAAGTAAAGTTTTTACAGTAATCCTCATTAAAAAAATTGTTGACAGATAACTTTAACTTAATCCTTAAAACAACACATAAAATTTTAACATTTTTAATAGAAATACTTTGAAATTACATTTTCCTTCTTCCTGGCATCTTAGCAAATTTTCGAACGTGACAAAGTTTTTTTTAATGACGCACGTTCATTATGATTATTCTACCCTGCCATCTAATGATGCCCAGAGACACAACTAGAGTGTGGAACTGTTTGCTGCTGCACCTAAGTGGCCTTACACTGCTGTGGTTTCACTTCTGGTTTCTGACCTTGATAGGTTTTCTCTCTAACATTGCTCTTGGCTGTGACTTTTCAATATCATTAGATATTGATCATCATTGATCATTTCTACAAATGTTCCTAATTTGGTGCTTTTATTGAAAACAAAACAAAACAACAACAAAAAACATCTTAATGTGCTTTTAAAAAAAATAGTGTAAGGGGCACGTGGGTGGCTCAGTCGGTTGAATGTCCAACTTCAGCTCAGGTCATGATCTTACAGTACGTGAGTTTGAGCCTCTCAATGGGCTCTGTGCTGACAGCTCAGAGCCTGGAGCCTGCTTCAGATTCTGTGTCTCCCTCTCTCTCTGACCCTCTCCTGCTTGCACTCTCTCTCTCTCAGAAATAAACACAAAAAATAATTTAAAAAATAGTGTGAAACCACACGAACAAATAAAGACCCACAGAGATTACAACACATGCATAAAAACAAAATGCTGTTACTCATCTTCATGCCTCTTGATTCTGTTTCAGAAGACTAGGCTGGCTGGTTAATCTTCCTACAAGTAAATTATGACAATGATATGGTAATGATGGTGACAATGCCATTATCACTACTGTAAGTCAGACATGGGGATGAATGTGTCACTAAGCCTTCACAATCACAGGAGTGAGGTATATTTAGAATGTTATTTTACATAGGGGGAAATCAAATTTAGAAAAGATTCATTATCCTGGCTATATTTACATGCTAATCAGTGGTACAACTAGTATTTGAGTCCAGGCTGGTAACTACAGCCAAGGCCAAGGTCAATAACTACATTTATTTATTTATTTATTTATTTATTTACTTTTAAGAAATCACAACTAAGATACAAGGTCTTAAACAAAGGCTACTGCATTTTAACTATGTAGATTTCTTCAATAAACATACATTTTGTTTTATTGAGCCTGTCTTAAAAGTCACTTATTTTGTTGATTCCTCTGCTATTTAAAATCAAGGACATGTTAACATAATTTTTCTGAGTGACAATCTCATACAATCAGCTTAAATTTATAAAATCCTCATTGCTAATTTTAAAAAAAAGTTACACTGTTGTGTTTAATCTATAAGAGTATCATTGCCTTTATCATATTTGACTACTTAATTTAGTACTTAATTTTATAAGTTTGGTAGAATCTGAAGCCGTCACACCCCAAGGCATATCTTAGTACCGGTATGGAGACGCCCTCATGGCCCAGGGGTTATATCTATCTCAAATGTGGGCTCCTTTGGTCTGGTAATTTCAAAATGTTCAATTAGTTGCTGTTAGTTTGCAACTTCAGGAGCTTTCTAGGTATGATCTGAAACTGGAATACATGAAGGGTGAAGAGAGATCATGTGAGAGGCAGGTCATTTCACACTGGTAGGTGGCAGTTTTAAATAAGCAAAGGAATTTGCATATGAAGACTGTCCTGAACAGCAGCAAGATGAGTAGATCTCCAGACCCGCCCACCAGAACCTTACAAGTTTGTACAGAGGCCTTAGCTGGCTTCAGGTCCATATACAGTCCAGAGAGTCTGGACAACACCTTGCTCTCTCAAGGCTTTGTCCTTGGAAAGGCTCCCACTGTGAAATGGTAGGCAGAATGGACATCCCAAGGACAGGAGAGGGGAGAGGAGCATGTGATAGCCTGAGTCCGCCTCGGAGGTCAGTCAGTGGTTACACCCTCTTGCTTACCTGTTCTGACAATCGTAGACATTTAAAAGTGGAGGGATTTCAAATAAAGTGTGGAATTCTGACTCAAAGCGTTGGAAGTTGTGGACAGCACCTGTTTGCTCCAGGCTGCCGACAGCACCACCTGCCTGGTTCCCTCAGTCACCTGCCTGCTTTGTGAGCTGAGCCCCTCTTTCCTTCTTTACTAAACACTGGAAAGTACATCTACAAACTTTTCTTAACAGTCTATACTCTAGTTCACCACACATTTTCAATGACTATTTAAAATAGTTTGAACAAGTGCCCTGTGGCACATAAATAGTATCATTATGAGTTCTTTATACATGAAACAGATTCAAATGTTTACCACTTGGTTCAATTCCAAGTCATCTAGCTCCAAAACCATGACCTTTATATTATACCAGATCTTAACTATTTAATTATATATATAACTATATTAATAATACTATTATATATCATATATTATATACATATATAATTAAACATATGTATGTGCGTGTGTGTATGTATACAGTTTGAAAGAATAAGCACCCCCACCAAATCAATACTGTGCAGTGTCACTTTCAGGGAAAGCAAATTTGTTAGTGAAAAGCTTATCAGATAGATAAAGCGTGAGACTGCTTTATTGCAAATAAAATATATTCTATAAAAAACAATGGGCTATTAATTTTACATCCATATTTAATATATAAATAACACATATAACATGAAAATGAAAAATAAACAATATTCAGAATGTCACACAGTGGGCATAAGTACAACGGACAAAAAACAGACAATAGGAGAGAGGGAATGATGGGGGACTAGAGGACTCGTTTTACTTAATTTAATTATTTTTAATGTTTATTTATTTATTTTGAGAGAGGGAAGGAGAGAGAGAGATAGAGACAGAGAGAAAGAGACAGAGACAGAGAGAGAGACTGCACAAGCGGAGGAGCAGAGAGATGGATGAGAGAATCCCAAGCAGGCTCCATGCTGTCCATGGCAGAGCCTGACATGGGGTGGAACTCATGAACTGTGAGGTCCTGACCTAAGTTGAAATCAAGAGATATTTAATGGACTGAGCCACTCAGGTGCTCCTATTGGAATCATTGGAGTCACAGAAGGAAGTTCGATAATATATGTAAAGCACCAAATACCTCTAAATTGAACGTCCCTAAACAGTGGTCACCACTGTAATCATCATGATTACATCAGATGACAAAGACCAGGTGAACAGCCCTGGACAGCCAGTTGGGCCCGTCTGCTATCCCTAACACAGTACTAAGAACAGAGCTCAAGTTTTAGAACAGTTAGCTCTCATGCTGTTTTGTTTCCTGAAGCACTGAGAGAAAATGTTAACTCTAACTGCCCCTGAGTTTTACTGATGCTTTGAGCAGACAGAAGGTCTAACCTTTGGAAGGCATATTATTAGCCTGGAAGGAGACAATGAAATCAGTCCTGAGGCTGAGGGCTTCTCTTCCTAACAATGAAAGAAAAAGAAGACAGACTGAAGACCTGAGGTACAACCAAATAGGGATATCTCATCATCTCAAAGTGTGGAGGGGAAATTAAGGAGTTAGAGAAAAATAGGCCTGATTGGGCATCTAGATGAGTGTGGCGGGGGGGGGGGGGTAAAGCCCTCAAAAGTGAATAATCTTTGTATTACTTACAAGTGTGTCCTTCCAAAATTATGAGATACCTATATTTTTTAAAAATAATTGGCTCCATATAGCATGGATTATTTATCTGCAGCTTCATGCTAAGGAAATCATTCAGCTAGGAAACCATAAAATATTGCTTTATAACTTTAAAACTGCTAGTCCATTCCCTAGGAAATAGACATGTTTAAACAAGTTGTTTCGTTACACACGGATAGGAAATAGATTTTTTTTTCACTTTTTACCTGCCTGTTTAAAAACCAGATATATTATTATAGAACCTATGTAACTTCCACACTTAAATGAAAAATCACTGAATAGGGCATTTCAGACCATTTTCACTAGCATGGACCATTGTCTTAGGCTAAAGAATGGGCTTTTAGAACAGTGCACAGCATTTTCAAATTTAAGGCAAATTACCAAGTAGAACTGTCCTTCTTTTAAAGTGAGTTTGGATTTGAAAATGTGAATGTTACTGGTGAATAAGACCTAAATACTCAAGATCTTTTCACAATATCCCTGTGCGCCTAAATTTTAGACTTGTGGGGAATAAACGGGGAAGATAATACCTGGAACAAAGTTCGTACAAAGACGGTAAATCCTCACCCCTGTGCGTTGACGGAAACCTTTCTGCTAGGCTGAATAATCTCATAAACCCTGTGAGAGAGGCTACATTTCTACTGTTCACACTCAAATCCAGACAGATTAGACTGATATAGCAACTTTCTTAATCTTTTTTTAAAAAAGAGAATTAGTCTGTCTGAATTTTGAATCTCACACTACTTTCTTTGAAATAGTAGACTTAACCACTTTCCTTAATCAAGCTGAAATAAGGTTCTGGTTTATACAACAAATACTAAAAGGAAAAGAAAATGGACTATGAAAGAAGAAAACAATTAAGACTTTTTTGGCATACCCAGCATTCATTGAAACTATTAACAACAATCTGACTGTTGGATTTTAATGTTCTTAATGGAGGATAGTCTATTATTTGTTTTTAATTGCCTGACTGTCTTAGCAATAGTTAGCTGTTTGCTATATCAATATCCAAAATTGTCTTTTAATCATCTATCATTTGCTTCATAAAAATCCTTTTGCTTTTTGTAAATTTGTAAAGCAAATAAGACATATTTTTCTGTCTAAAATGATGATGTATTACCTCAATTAAAAATATGAAATATTTGAAAATCTATCCAAAGAAATTAAAAAGACATATTTTATTTTAGGGTTCATGCTACATTTAAATATAATGAAAATATCACCTCTATAAAGGCATGACACTTGGTAGATATTTCATGTTTGTTAAACAGTCAATAGAATAAATGAATTATTCAGAAAAAAAAGTTATTAAAAAAAATCTCTGATGTTAACCTAAAATTAGATATTTTTTTTAAGTCTGTGATGTTAACCTTAATGAAGGTTTTTCCCTAAAAAAATGATTTAATTCAGTGATCAGTAAACTTTCTGACTGTGTGCCCTATCAGTGAAAACTTTTCGACATTCGTCCACACATGTATTTACTTATTGTTTTTTTGCGACATGTTAGTAATATATTATGCACATTGTTAACATACACACAAAGAAACTAATTTTAAAATAAAGATAAAATAGTCAAGGATCCAATTAAAGTTAAAAGTCACCTTGATATGTGATTTTAATGCTTCTCCTGGCTATAACAGCTCACTAAAATACATAGAAATAAATGAGAGAATCAATGGTTGAGATTATTAAATTATAAAACTCTTTTTTTCAACCTCCTCTATCATCTATCATCTTTGCTAAAATTTGACTTGTGTATTTCCACTTTCCCTGAAGTTAGTCAGGTTACTTTATATATTTATATATTTGTAATCAATGGGCTTGCAATATACTAAAACTGAAACCATTTTAAAAGTTCAGGAAAAACTACTTCCAAGATTTATGCGTATGCAGAGAACTTTTTTAAAATATTTATTTTTTTATTTTTATTTTTTAGAGAGCATGTAGTGCAGTGAGGGGTGGAGGGAGAGACAGTGGAGGGGGAGGGAGAGAGAGAGCGAGAATCATTCTCAAGCAGGCTGCACATTCAGCACAGAGCCCCAGGAAGGGGCTCGATCCCTGACCCTGGGACCATGGCCCCAGACAAAATCAAGGGTCAGATGTTCAACTGACTGAACCACCCAGGCACCCCTGCAAAGAACTTTTATGAATGAAATTGTGGCAATAAAATCACAATGATGGAAATGTTTTCTTGATATTTTCCCCTAAATGCTTTCTCCACCAAGGAAATTTTTTTAAAAACCATTATTTCAAATTAATTTTTAAAATATTATCCATACCCTGAAGGGAATGACTTTTTGGTCTATTTTTTCCCAAACTTCTGATTAGCACATGCTCAAGAAGTTTCCCAAGCATATGTAATTTGCAATGCATCCTAGGACATATGAATCTGTAAGTTTTCCAGATAATATCAAACTGTTTTCAAAAGTAATTTCACATATTTACCTTTCTATGCTATTTTCTCTCTGTTACTGTGGCCATTTTTACTATAGTAAAAAAGGAAACATGACACATGATCTTTTGATTTTTTTTTTTTTTTGCTTTTAAGAAACCACAAAGACTTACATGCCTTTTAGGTTCTCTGAAAAATAACAACATTACAAATTTCTAAAAATGTTCTGGATGCTTAGATTTTAAATATCTTGCTGATCATGATGATGCCATATATTGGTTAGCTAATATATCCATGTACAATAATCTTTCAGATTCATCGTTAAGAACTGATTTGATCAAGGTAAAATATCATATATAAATATGCTAAAATTTTGCCTAGAATATTAGCACCTATGTTCATGAGGGTTTATCCCAGGAATGCAAGCCTGGCTTAACATTCAAAAATTAATAAGTGGAATGTACAATATTAACAAACTAAAAAGAAAAAAACCAGATGATAAGACATCATAGACCACTTAAGATACAGATATCCACTCTAAACACGAAAGGTCTCTATGAATCTCCTTCAGTATTTTAACTTATGGAAAGGCCTACCACAATTAAAAACCCAATTATTATAGTGTCTATACTAAGGGGTATTTCATTCCACGTGATTATGACCCTAAAAAGCAAACTGGATTTACTTTTGTCTCTATAAGGAACTCTAGTAATTCAAGATAATAGAATATCTTTCTACTTAATAGTTGTTTCATCAGGAGCCCATGCTGAGGGCATATGATTACAATACCTTTGTACCCAAATATAAGTTTCAGGGAAAAAAAGAACATCAGCTCTGTTATCTCCTTTGAGATCCAATATCTTAACTCCGAGAGAAATATTCAACAAAGAAAAGATACTCATTTGAACCTGTAGTAATAGTTAAGGCATAATAATCGTATAAGCTCAACAAATCTGCAGTTATCTTGTGCATTTACACAGTGCCAGATGACTATGCAAAACAGAACTTAAAACTGATACTTCTAAATTGTATCCGTCATTTCTTAACTCTACAAACTTCAGAAACTTATGGATGACAGATTTGTCAGAAAGTTCTCTTTACCAACTAAAGTAAGGACAACCCAAACTCTGTTATGAACTGTCATTAGTAATTTAGCAGGGCTAGAAGGCAGTTCAGCCGAGTAGACAGAAAATTAAAACATGGGCAGCTCCTGATTGGAAATTTATTCATAGCAGGTAATGAAATAGCGCAGTCAGGATCTCTGGTATTACTCAGAGTGAGAGATTTAATTCTGATAACTTTGATGATGGCACTTGAATCAGAGATTATAAACGGTGACAGGTTGTGACATATAGATAGGATGAAATGAGCATCAGCAACGTATCTGTACAGAAGCTGATTTTATAGAAGATTATTTTTTTCAAACAGTAAATATAATAATTTCAAAAATTATTATAAGTTTTCAAAGATGCTTAGGCCTTACACAAACCGTGTACCATATTTATATATGCTTTTCCAGGGAGTATAATATTAATCAACAAATCAAAGATAAGTGGTAGAAAATGACTTGTATTTTTAAATATGTAGCTCTGATTTTATATGGATAAGGAACAAATCCAAAATATGGGGAGAGTAATAATGAAGGCTAGGTTTTCATGTCGTATGCATGTTTAAAGAGTTTATAGTCACTAAATGCACTTATGTACAAAGAATGTTATTTATATTTACTAAGAATAATAATTTTTATTTTGGATACTGTGGGGCTTCTTATATTTTCTGTCAACAATGACATGATTACTTTCATAATGAATGATATATATATATTTTTTTTAATTGCCTATTTCAGGGGCACCTGGGTGGCTCACTTGGTTAAGGGTCCAAATGGCTCAGGTCATGAGCTCATGGTTTGTGGATTTGAGCACTGCATCGGGCTCTGTGCTGACAGTTCAGAGCCTGGAGCCTGTTTCAGATTCTGTGTCTCCCTCCTCTGCCCCTCCTCAGGCTCGTGTTCTCCCAGAAATGACTAAACATGAAATTTTTTTAAAAAAATTTGCCTGTTTCAGACAAAACGCTCTACCACAGAAAACAGTTGAAAAAAAATTTCCACATACACAGGTATTTCAATATATTTTTGAATTTGTGAAATGGCATATACATTTTATGTGGTCAAAACTTGTTAGATATGGGTATTTTAAAACATAGAACAAAAATTCTTTAATACTCCTGCCCCTTGAATCTGTAACTGTTCAACCTATATAGTTTATAGCAGAAATGATGTTGTGTCAGCTTCTAGATCCAGACCATAAGAAATGGCAGCCCGAATGTCCTGTTATTTGGGAATTCACTATTGTAAGAAAGTCCAAGTAGCCTGTGCAGTGGGCTACAAGAAGAGGAACTGAGGCCCTCTGGCACACAGCCATGACTGAGCTTCTTCCTAGCTGCCAGCCAGCGCCAACTGTCAGTCATGTGAATGAACCATCCATAAAAAAAGTGGATGCTCTACTTATTTAATTGAGCCACTCCAACTGACAATGACATGCAGAAAGGAAGAACTGTCCTCTTGAGCTGTACCCAAATTGCAGGTCTGGAAGTAAAATAAACAACTGTTGCTATCTGTAATCTCTACACCCAACATGGGGCTCGAACTCACAACCTGGAAATCAGGAGTCTCATGCTCTACTGGCTGAGCCAGCCAGGCGCCCCAACTGTTACCATCTGAAGTCACTGAACTTTGAACTGACTTGTTAAACAGCAATAAATAACCAAAAGAGCAGGATAAAAATTTAAACATAAATGCTGATTATAAAAAAAGGCTTTAGCATTGCATCAAAGCAATGTTACATTACATATGCTATAGCCAATCAGAATAGAAGGAAGAAAATGTAAAAGACAAATCCTGGTAAGTTTCATCAAGCTAATATAAATTTTGTCAATAAAGTTTTTAATCAATTGTATATAGTAGTGGAAAATAATTCAAAGAGCCCTAAAATCTTTACTATTTTATATATTGAGCAATCTAAGTATTAAAAAATTATTTGTTTAAATTTAGTGCTTTAAATTGTTTAAATTGGTTTTGTAGGGTTTTATCTATATTGTATAATGATGTCATAACCAAGAGTATTAACCTATATAGAAAATACTAATTCTATTTGGAAATATAGGTACAGTATTGTCAAACAGAACAACACATAGAATAATAAAATCCATTTTAAATGGAACTATATTTGCAAAGTACTAAGCTTATATAACATAACATAGCCAAAATAACTGGTCATAATAAAAATAATAAGCCAGAACCATGCTATATATTATTTACCAAAAGCAAGCACCTGAGAAACATTAACAGTTAATAGTTTCATAACAAAAGAAACCAAGTATTAAATAAAATGTTAAATATGTGTTAATTTTTATAATAGAAATTTTTTTAACAGTTATGTATAATCTCTTTTCTTTAGAAAACTGGATAGCTTTTAATGGACCATGAGAGCTCAAGGTATAGAAAACTACACTAAAATAAATATTTTAAGAAAATAATCATTTTGTAACATAAAAATATACCTGCTTAAAGTTTTTCTTTTAAAGACACAGTTTAACAGATGAATTTTGTCATAACACAAAAATTTAACTATTTAATGCATTCCTTTCATAAGGCACACTTCTATAGTACAGTCAACTCTTATTCATCCAAATATGAACCAGAAAGTTCAATTAATTGTATCTCTTGCCCACAATCTATTTTTACAAGATTTTCTCAATAGTGGAGTTATATCACAGAATTAGCACGGGCTCAGTCCTTTATACTTGTTATAAATCCATAGTACGACAAGCAATGTTCAAAAAGGTGACACAGATACAAAATACCTTTACAAAGAGAATTGTATTAGCCCCCAAACTCTGCTTCCTCTTATAATGAAAAACCTGAGAACCAGAATGATTAATCGATTTGTTCCAGACCGAAACTAGGCCTGGAACCCTGCCACCTGCTTCTACCTCTCGTGTCTTTTCTCATATGTTATGCTCCTTCGTCTGGCATGAGTGATTCCTATACAGTTATGAAATATAAAACAGTGTATAATATTCAGGAAAGAGCAAAGCAAAACACTTTCCTCCATATGAAAGTCATCTAATTTATTTTGAAAAATTAGAAACCTTCATTTTGTCAAAGTACTTGCTAAAGTATATTTCTATACTCCTCATTTTTCAGGTACGTGTATGTTTATAATGCAGCATACAAAAGAACATTTGTTAAATTCTTTCAAAAATACTTATTGTATAAAGTTAGTTATACATTGATAATCTGCTACTTTTTATATTCCTGGAAGCATACTTTTGATTATATTTTCACTTATAATCAATAATGGATACAAACGCAGTATTTTTAATTTTTTAAAATGATTTGCCTTTTAGCTATTTAGATTTAATCACCTAAAACACCCTGTTTAAATGGTTAAAGAAGTCAGAGATGTGTTTCATCTCAATTGTTTCAACAATAAGCCTTAGCTTACCTTTATGTAACATGGTACTAACAATAGGACTTACCAGGTATAAGTAGAGTTGTTATGCAGAATAAATAAAATAAAATATGTACCTAAGATAGCTAAAACAGTTGTCATCATAATTGATATGTTACACACTAATAAATATTAGCTGTTATTAAAATTATGTTAATTTAGCTATGATCAAGAATATGGCAATATTAAGATAATAAATTATGAATTATAATTTTTAAGAATTGTCTACTTAAAACAATGTATATATTTCTACTAAAAGGAGATTCACTATAGTTAATTCAATTTCATAAAGTATCCTTTTAGATATTAAAGATTTATTCACACAAATCCTTTTAAATGACCATATAACCAATATGTTTTAAATGGCATAAGATTGGCAAAACTGAAATTGAATGCAACTTACCACAAATACATGTGCTATTCAAAACAAGGACAAGTCTCTATGCATGGTAAACATTCCTTACACAATTTTTAAAAATCAGTTTAAGAAGTTATATACACTGAAAGACTGGCCACACAATGAATTTAGTAATATTCCCTGAAATGTTTTTTAAATAAAGATATGTCCATATTATATGTACCTACCTGGAGTAGGCAAACAATCGACTATCCCAAAGATCATGATTCCCTCTAGGTCCAGAATGAAAATAACAGGAATCTGTCCCATCAAACATATTCAATCCATCTTCTGAATTTTTTGAAGCATGGCTGTGTACCACGTCTAAGAGGACTGTAATACCCATTGAGTGAGCTGTGTCAACCAGTTCTTTTAGCTCTTCAGGTGTTCCATAACGGCTAAAGGTAAAGAATGAAGCAGAAACAGAATCATATCATATTTAAATTCAAGAACCAATCATTTAGTGAGTATCAATTGTTTTACCAGTGCAGTACTAGATACTTTAAATATGAAAACTCAATGTGACATAATACTTAGCTACAAGTCAAACTGGAATAATATTTCCTATTAAGCAAATTTTAAGGCATTCAATAAAAAATAATAATTAAAATCCAGCTATTAGACATAGATTCATATCCCAATGAAAATTCACATTTTGAATTTGTAGGTAGTAAAATATGTTTTTCTTTTAAATATTTATTTATTTTTGAGAGACAGGGCATGAGTGGGGGAGGAGCAAAGAGAGAGGGAGACACAGAATCTGAAGCAGGTCCAGGCTTTGAACTGTCATCACAAAACCCAATGCAGGACTCGAACCCACGAGACATGAGATCATGAGTTGAGCTCAAGTCAGATGCTTAACTGACTAAGCCACCCAGGTGCCCCAGTAGTTAATAAATTCTGTTTCTCAATACTCAGAATTTCTTATTTCCTTTTCCAAGCCTATCTCTCCTGGGGAGCATGGTAATCCTTGTTCATATACCAGGTCATTTCTGGGAATATGTATGCATGGAGTTGCGTGCTCTTGGAGTATTTCTTTGAATGTCCTTGGTGCCTTGAGTAAAGCCATCCCTCCCGTACTTACTTAGCCCCAAACTGGAGTGCCTTCAGATGCCAGAAGGCCAAGAGGATGTGTCATGTCTGTCACCACCCAAGTAGAAAACATGGGTAGCTCACAGGCACACGTGTTTGTGTTAATAGCAGTTTTCTAGTCTGCATGAAATAGAAAAGAAAAAAAACTCCTCTCTGAGTGAAGGCTTTTCTTAACCTATGTAAAATCTCAATATTGGCCTTCCATAGCATCAACTTTACCTTTGAAGTAAATAATCACCCAATCACCCTTGTGATTATTTATCATCTCACTTCTTCACTACACCATATGCTCCCTGAGGGCAGGGGCTATTACTATCTGGTTTCCCAGGATGCAATAGAGTGCTTAGTATATAGCAGGTCTCCTGGTAGCCAACTCCACTGGGCAGCAAGAATTATCTTTAAAAAATGAAAATGTGATCATTTCATCATCTACCTGAAGTCATACTTGTGCTCGCATTGTCTTTAGGATGAAGACTGTGGAAGTTATCAGGACCTACTGCACTGCCTAATCTGGCTCCTTCCAATAACTTTATCCCTTTCTCTCCTTATCCCAGACTTTTTCTATTCAATGAATAGTATGCTCAGTAAATAAATAGCCTTAAAACTTCTTTCATTCATTTGCTTTTTCAACAAATACTTATTAAGGCATCAACCATGTGTCATGAAATTGTCCATGCTCTGAGATTCAGCAGTGAACAAAATAAATATCACTGCCCTTATGGAATTTATATTCTAGTTGGAGGACTAGAGGACTACAAATAAACAAACAAACATGGGGTATGTCAGATAGCAGTAACTTTTCTAAAGAGAAATGAAGCAAAGCCACTGGTGGGAATGGTGGGTGTGCTATTCTAAACAGGGTTATTGGTGAGTTTCGTGAAGAAAGCAGTGTTAAGTGAAGATCCAAAAGAAGTAAGGAGCAAGGTGTGTGAATATCTAAAAGATAGGATGTCCAGGCAAAAAGGGCACTGGGACAGAGATAAGCTAATAAGCTAGGAACACTGGAAGAACAGCAAATAGGCTAGTGTGGCCAGAGTAAAATGATCAATAGAGAGATGAGCCCGGAGAATCAACCAAGACCCAGAGCACATGGGGTCTTATAGACCAATAAAAGGCCTTTGACTTTTATACTGAAAGATAATGGGAATCAATAGTAAGTTATGAGCAAGAAAGAGACATAATCTGTCTTTTATTATTTTTATTTACATTTTTTAAATTTATCTTTTGAGAGACAGAGCACAAGTGGGGGAGGGGCAGAGAGAGAATGAGACACAGAATCCTAAGCAGGTTCCAGGCCCCAAACTGTCAGCACAGACCCTGATGCGGGGCTCAAACTCACAAACCACGAGATCATGACCTGAGCCAAATTCGGATCCTTAACTGACTAAGCCATGTAGATGCCCAGATTTGACTTTTATTTTAAAGTGGTTAATCAGGTCACCATGCAGAAAGTGGCTCATGTATATGGAGGGAGAGAAGGCTTAGGAAGCGGTAGAAGAACGAGAGAAGAGTGACCAGTTAAAAGGCTATTGAAATAATCCACGTTATAGATAATGGCAACTTGGAACAAGGTGATAGCGACTGAAGAAACCAGATTTAGGATATATTTTGAAGTTACAGGTGGTTAGGCTTTATGATAGCTGAGTATAGGTAGGTACAGAAAGGGAAGAGTCCAGTATAATGTAAAATGTATTTAAGGCATAAGAATGGATGAGACTTGATGTGACTCTAAACGTTCATCATATATATACAGTATGGAGCCAAGGGCTGAACCCTCTTGGGAGGTCCAGTATTTAGTGGTCAGAAAAAGCAAAGGGACTTTTTAAAATGGCAGCAAAGAGATAGGAAATACACCAACAGAATAACACTTTTCCTCAAAACCAAGGAAAGAAAAATGTCCGAACAAGGTACAAGTAACTAATTGTGCCAAATGCTGACAGTTCAAGGGGGATAAGAGCTGATCATTGGACTTAACAGTGTGGAGGTCATCCGTACACTTGACAAAAACAATTTCAATGAAGAGGTGAAGAGCCTACATAGAAACAGCTCAAGAAAGGAGGGGAATGAAAGATTTAGAGGCTATAAATCCTCTCTATTTATAATCTATATATAACATATATAGATTAACATATATGTAAATGTAGGTAATTTATTCACTATATTTACTATAAAGAGAAACAGGTTAAAGGATCCGTATCTTTTCCCTATGCCTGGAAAACTGTCTCCTTATTCCTACTTTACTCCTTCCCGCAGTTCACTTTTATGTTTTATATCTTAGTCCCAACATCAGTTCATATCTAATCTAAACTGATCAGACCCCTCATTCTAGGCTCTTATCTCTCATTTCCTTCTTAGCTTTTATCACAGATAGAGAGCAGTGTGTATGATTACTGGGTTGATGTCTATATGCCACAACGGTGTAAGCTCCATGAGATGGAGACAATGTCTGACATGTTCAACTTGTAATCATTCAGGTCAATACCTTTTCAATTACATAGAACTCCTTGTTGTCTTTCTGCCCAGAGATCCACATTCTTTGGATTTTAGCCTAGAAAGAAGGATAATTCTGTGGGCAGTAATATGTCCTACCAAGAGCCTTCTCAGTCACATTCCTACATGAGTCAGTCTCTTTCCAGTAAAGAATGTGAGCTCTGGCAATAATGACTTCCATGAGGCATGATTTTCTTACTGAGGTGCAGGCCTGCAAATGCATGACAATTTCAGCACATTAACTGGATATTTGTTAACAGAAATCATTTCCTGAGAAGCAATGTTGTATCATGGCTAGTCGCTAAGGCTTGACGAGAAAAGAATCTATAATTGTAGTAAAAAAAAAAAAAAAAAGATAAGCCTCTGTTAACTCCCAAATAGGTTATGACAAAACAACATCATATAACATTTTAAAAAATCATTTTATTTATCTATTCTTTTCTCAAAATAAAATGGTTATTATTGAGACTTTCATTTTACCTTGAAGCTGCAAAGAAGCTTGTGATCTGGTAACCAAAACTGGCATAGTAAGCATGCTCCATGATTGCCATCATCTGAATGCAGTTGTAGCCTATATAGGCAAAGGTCAAGTAGAGATTAGAAGCAATATTAAAAAAAAAAGAAATGAAAAAAATATAAAAACAACATCCTTGTTCTAAGGACATTAAATTTTACATACAATCATTTACATACAAAGGATCTGATCACTTGGAAAAGTTCTACTACTGTAGCATCTTTGATTTGTCTGACTTTCTAACACAAAATCGGACAGTTAGTTCTTGAGAGTGGTACTCTAACTAGCTATTTGAAATGTCTTCATTTTAACAAGTAATAAATGATATGCAAATATACTCTTAATTTGTCTTCAGAATATTAAAGATGGCAATCTACATATGCTAAACTTCAGTTGCACTTGTAATATTCATAGTGAAGATTATGAAAGCTAAATAAAAGTAACCAGTTGTATGCCATACACTTCTTATTTTACCTTTTCTTTATGTTTCAATTATTTCTACCATGGAATGTAAGACATCCAGTGAATCCACATTTCCACGGGGCAGCTATTACAAAACCAGCATTAATTCTTCTACTTACATAAGTGCTTCAAAGTTGTGTGTGTGCACACATGGACACACGGAACTTTAAATGCATTTACTAAAGTGTTTTTAATATAAGACAATAATCAAAGAAGAAGAAATTTTTGATCTTAAAAATATAGCTAAATATTATTTTTCTTCTTCAAATGTGGCAAAAATTTCAAATATGATTTGACTGGTTTGAAAGCTGCATTTCTCTAATATACATAGAAAATATTTTGTTGTGAAAGACCAATTAATGTCAAGATAGCTTCTCATGAACATATTTCAGTACATAATTAATTTTGGAGCAATTGCAAAGTCACATTCTGAATTAGAGATTCATGGTTAAAGAATAGCATAAAATATAGTTCATAATCTGCTAGGAAGTTATTATTGCTGGCTTTTCATTGTAAAAACAATCTCATTTACTTTATCATATTTCAATCATGATAGAAATATGTGTATAAACTGCTCAAATGGCATATATCAATTATATATTTATAATTGGTAGAGAATAGAGAGTTTGTAGTTTATTTCTCTTTTATAAAATAAAAATCATTCTTATGATCAGGCACCAATTTATAGTTTTTCTCATTCGTTTTATGGCATTACTCATTATTTGACTCATTTATGTTCCAAGTACTGTGCTATTCAACTCAAGCACAATGATGAGAAAAAGAGGAGCAAGGCTTCTGTCAAAACTTCTGCAAGATCTGGGTCATAAACAATGCATTACAGTATGAAATGGCAGCACATCTCAAACATAACGATTTAAATATAATATCTATTAAATATAATATTCAATTCATCATACATTTAATTGATTTTGGTTTCTTGAATCTGACTTCATCATCACACATAATTAAGATCCATGTACAACTAAAAACTTTAACAGTGAGTTGCTAACCTTTCTTCTAGCCAAAGTTTGGACTGCCTAACAGAAGCAGAATAATTAAATGTTACTTTATCTTCCTGCCTAGCTGTTGGAGCAGGTGCTAATATGCTGTGAAATGATAAAAAGGCATTACCTATAAAAGAAAAATAACAAATTTAAAGCACAGTGAATCAATAATTCAGCAGTAGTACACTATTAACTCTCCTGGTTGTTCCCATGAAGACAAGGTTCTGTGTCATTATACTCCAAAATACAAACATCTAGAACAATGTATCTCAGAAAGAAGATATACCATAAATATTTGTCAAATAAGTCATCCAGACTGGAGCTACAGATATTGAGATCCTGATACAAAATGAGCTCCAGTAACCTTAAAATTATGATTTTTTTTCCCTAATAGACTAAAATGAACAGGCTATAATCAATGACCACTTAAATTGATAAAAGTTCTCTTCTGTAGAAAAGTAATTATGCTTACATATTTATCTACAATTTGGAAGCCATTGGTTCACATAACTTAAAATTGAAATTGGAATAATATCTTGAATTCTTACACTCTATCTTATTCCATTTCTCTTTTCTATGCTATCACTATTACAGGACAATTTGAGAGGCCTAAAATAAAATGTATTTCTATTACATATTTAATCTCTTAACACAAAAAAAGAGACACTTGTAATTAGCTTTTCTAAAAAGAGAACAGACTCATTAAAATTTTATCTGAATAAAAATCACAGTTATTCCTTACCAAGGTCTTTGATTCTTGGTAGTACATTGCATGTAAAATGTTTATAAGAAGCTATTTTTCCTTCATAGGAAGAAATTCCCACATGAGATTCATAAATTCTTAGACTTCTTGGCTTCTTTGGTCTGGAATGCTTAAACTACAGAATATAAAATTACATAAAGAATTAGATAAAAAATGCAGGTATGATACTATCTGATTAAGCATGTTAAATGAAATGGTCAATCGACTAAGTCAAATAGTTTGGCACTGTTTTTGCATATAAAAGGCAATTGGCTACATCCATTAAATTTTCTCTTGAAAAGAAATTCCCTTTTAGGATCATGTTAATGGATCTGTTTTAAAAGAGTAATCATGTAATGGTTTATACCTTATCATTGAGCCTTATAGAAAACATAAGAGCTTAAGATGCATACATAATTATTAAATGCAAAGCATTTATGAACATGCTCTGAAAATTTAAAGACAGAAAAGTGAGTTCAAACATACATATAAACCTTGAAAATAACTTAAATAATATATTCATGAGGTCTTCCTATTCTTGTTCTGAAGGACATTGATCCTGCTTCAAACTCATGCCAGTGAGAAATATTACTTCACTGAAGATTCCATGATGAAACAGAAATTGTGGTTAAAAAAAAAAAAAAGGCAGTATCCTTACAGGTCAGTATGTAGAGATTTTGTTTTTGTTTTACCTCCTAACCTTAGAAACACATGATAAAACAAGAACTCGCTACTATATTTTACTGGCTACAGATGATGGACTCTGATATGTGTATAGCATATCGGACACACTACAATGTAAAATATAAAACTGGCAGAGAAGAGAGAAGTTGAATATTATTATAAAAGTTATAAAAGTAAAAATTAATTTTCCTAGAAATATTGGAACAAGCATTTATTTAAAGATTTGTTGTTCTCACTTTATATGGGTGTTCTGGATCCCAGTGTATCCAATCATAATTCACATTATCACCTTCACGAGTCACATACTTCGCCCATGGTGAAATACGATACAAGATCTCTCCACTTTTACTCCTAATAACTACCTAAAAAGAGAATTAGATGTTATTGCTTTAAAATACTTTGAAAACTCTAAGATAATGCACAAGAGTTTACGAGTACTGCTACAAGGAAAGGAGGAATGGTCTTAAGAATCTAAACTACCACACTAATGTGTGGCCTTAAAAATGTTTAAATTCTATGAACTTTATTTTCTCATATGCTATAGTGTAAGATCCTTAAAGTCGATTCCAGCTTAAATATTTTATTATTCTCTGGCAACTTCTATCATTGCCAATCAACCATTAGAGTGCTTAATTAAAGTAACATAAAGTAGTAAAAAGACAAGGATATTATTTGGAAGCTACTGTCAATAAGTTAATCAACAGGAGGAAATAATCCTACTGTATGAAAAAAGAGCAATGAGCTATATTGCTGTCTCTTGCATTCTTTTTTATAGCAATCATAACATTTTCAAGAAACTAAGGGAAAAATGGGTTTTGATTAGCATTTATATTGTGCACACGCACACATACATACATACACACAGATACCACCCTGCAAATATTTCCCAACATTTTTAACTTCTTCTACACCCTATTCCAAGTACACTCTACCATATAAAACCAATGATTTACACCGTTAAGCACCCATTCCTATATTTGCCAATAGAATCATTATTATTATTATCAATAATAAAAAAACCAATAAAATCCAAATCCACCCTTGATCAACATGGTTAGATAACAAAGTGAGTCACATGAGCAGAATTTTCAAGTGACTGAAATGGTAGCTTTTTAAAAAAGTTTTCTTTTTAATTAAACCTTCTTAAAAATGGTATATGATGATAAAAACTGTTCAGATTAGGAGCTATGCCATTAGCACTGAGAGAGAATATATTCTTCAGTCTTCTTTAATAGTGAAAAGTCTAGTGTGCATAATTATTAGAAACTAAATAGTTGTATAACACTTTATGGTTTAGAAAGGACTTTCATCATCATATCTTACTTGATTCTAGAGAAACTTTATAACTTAAGTATCAAGTGAGATTGAGTTGCCAAAAGCGCCAAAGTCACCAAGTAGCAGAGCCAAAAGCTGAACACAGAGCCTCTGATACTCACTACCTTACTCTTAGCCAGTAACTGCAAGGGCACCTGGGTGGCTCAGTTGGTTAACCTTCTGACTTCAGCTCAGGTTATGATCTCATGTTCGTGGGTTTGAGCCCTGCATCAGGCTCTGTGCTGACAACTCAGAGCCTGGAGCCTGCTTCAGATTCTGTGTCTCCCTCTCTCTCTCTGACCCTCCCCCTCTCATGCTCTGTCTCTCTCTGTCTCAAAAATAAATAAAACATTAAAAAGACAACAGCAACAACAGGTAACCACAGATACCAAAAAGAATAATAAATCTTGATTTATGATGGAGGGGGCATGTAAGCTATGAAAAGGAAGGTTTAACTTATACAAAATTATTTCTCCTTTATTATTATATCCACTATTGAAGCCAATGAAAGCTAAATATTTCTATCATTCAAATAATTATCACAAAAAGATGAATGAATAGGATTAATCCACCTCAGTAGTATTTCATCACACACACACAAAAAATATGTCCCTTGAGCCACCTGAATCACTGGTATAATATAAAATAGTAATATGCTTAAGGCATATTACTTTTTCTCACTTATCAACGGAGTATAAGCTATGGGGAAGTAAAATATTAGAATTCAGGTTTCAATAAATAGTACTCTGCCTAATCCCCCCATCTATCTTTTCTCTTTTTTGGAAAATGGCTCCACAGTCCCTTTATTGGATGATCATGAACCCATAATTATTTGTGAAGGTGACTGTTGGCAGAAAGAATGTTTGAAACTTTAAGTAGAGGACATCAAGGATCTCCTCATGCTGAATATAATTTTCATTCTATAGAACATTAATTTGCTTGTACACATGTCTTCAGTGGCTACTGTGTTGAAAGGAACAGTACCTCCATGGGTCTCTCATATTCGTACATATTTTTGGGGGTAGGTCAAGAATACAAGGCCCTGACAGTTATTGACAGAAGCCATTTCTCAGAGTTGTGTTTGTAGCATCCAACCCTGAGGAATGAGATAATGTCTCCCTTGAAGATACAGAACAGGCTTACTTACTTCTTGCTATAAAAGAATGGATTCCCCAGATGAATGTTCCTGAGCTATGAGGCAAACCAATTGTGTCAGCAGCATCCATCTGGACCATGTGGTGTCACCCAGTGGATTTGAAGACAAAGAGAATCAATGCAAATATGATGCTCACACTGTTTATTGTGCTGTTACTAATAAAATAATTTGTCTCTGACCCAGAAGTCCTGTGCATTTCTGCCAGGTTCCATGAAATAGTGATAAGTAATAAACTTTAGGTAGGGTCAAATCAAACTCTATGTCTGATTAAATGATTATTTAATCACTCAATATTCTTGTTTCCAAAAGTTATATTTCTTCCTTCGCTAACAGCCTTTTCTATTAGTAGTGTTTCTTAGGGTAGAAATTTTTAAATATCCAATTGCCTTCTTCCTTTTCAGTAACAGAATTATAGACCAGGTCCTTCAATGATATGTAAAGCAAAGCTTCTCATCAAATCTGAAACACGTATCTATGATCATTACATAAAAGGTAAATAAATTTCTCTCTTCCTTAGGCCTCTAATTTGAAGGCTTCTTTCTTACAGCACTTCAGTTTTTTCCTAAGCACTCACCTGTAGAAGCCACCTCACCTTGTTTTCAGTTGCTGTCCTTAAATTGCTGTGGTAATCAGCTGAGAGTATTATAAGAAATCTAAATAAATCTAACTTGAGTGATGTGTCAATGAATAAGGAATATAATTTTTCTGGACTAAATTTTGCACAAATTTGGGGAGGTGCAATACCTAGATTTTGGCTTTCATGAGTTAAGATTCAGATAAAAGATGTTTTAGATGATGAGATAAGACTTTATATAAATTAGGGGCGCCTGGGTGGCTCAGTTGGTTAAGCATCTGGCTTCAGCTCAGGTCATGATCTCACGGTTCATGAGTTCAAGCTCTACGTCAGGCTCTGTGCTGACAGCTCAGAGCCTGGAACTGCTTCAGATTCTGTATTTCCTTCTCTCTCTGCCCTTCCCCTACTCATGCTCTGTCTCTCAAAAATAAATAAACATTAAAAAAAAAGACTTTACATCATTTAATTTGTAACCTCAAAATAGCATAAGCTATATAGCAAGCTGAAAAGAGATAGCCAGCTTGATCTTTCAAGGATAATAAGTCTAACAGCTGAAGTATAAGAATTCTCTTGAGACTACCAAATTGAAAGTCCTATACACTGCTAGTGTAAGTATAAAATAGTATAAAGGCTCTGAAGACCAATTTGGCAATATGCTTAATTTTTTAAAATTCTCAATGACTCAGCAATTCTAATTACAGAACTTTGCCATGGAAGTAATCAGAGATGTATCCAAAGAACTACATCCTTGTCTACTGACCTTCATGTTACTTTTATTGGCAAGAAGTGAATGACAAACACATAAGGACTGTCGATACACTTATATAGCTGCATATACATTTGTGGAGTTGTCCTATTCAAGTTGCATATATTATGTATCTTAAATATATTGACACGGTGTCAAAAATAAAACTCCAAACATATATCAAATTACTTTAAAGGAATATGCTAATGAAAATACCATGATGAACGTTTTATAGGGAAAATAGATACTTTTAAAAATTATAACATTTTGTTAGATGATAAAAATATTAACAGGCTCACTTTTTAATAAGACAAATTATCTCTCTGGACCTTTGGGAAGCTGCCATGAAAAGATGTTACTAAACAAACAAGTGTATGAAAGAAACCTCTACCTGTCCAAAAGCCAAACTGACTTACTGACTATATGCATTCAAATTTTATTTAGAAAATGTCATTTACAACCAAAATAAACAATATAAGAAGCACTTTGGTAAAATAGTAAAGTCTTTAAAAAAGTGTGTGTGTGTGTGTGTGTATTCATTCGTTCTAGGAATGTCTTTTGAAATGCTTCTTGCCAGAGAATTATGTTCTTTTGGACAGGAGAATTACTGACATAACATGCTCTTCAGGTGGTCTACAACTGCTTATAAAAACAGAGGAAGTGTTAGCGTACTCTGGAGAACAGTATTGAATGTAATTATGGGTTTCATGAATGAATGTGTTGAAGACCAAGAGAAAAGGCACACATATTGAATATTATAATTCACTTTGCCCAAATTATACTACTAAAATTGCAACTATGTAATATGTGGTAAACCTTTCCTTAAAAAAAAAAGTTTACAAGGGGGATTAATTCAAAAGATAGTAATAAAAATAACCATTTAGTGGAGCACCTGTGTGGCTCCGTTGCTTAAGCACCTGACTCTTGTCATTGGCTCAGGTCATGATCTCACGCTTCATAAATTCGAGTTCCATGTTGGTCTCTGGGCTAACTGTGCAAAACCTGCTTGAGATTCTGTCTCTCTCTCTCCCTACTCTTCCCCCTCGCATGCTCTCTCTTTCTCTCTCTCTCTCTACTTTTTAATTTTATTTACATATATATGTAAATAAAAATTTTAAAAAACACTATTTAATGGTGTACAGATTAAATAACCAAGTAAATTAATTTCTAATTTATAAAGCACTGTTATCTCCACCTTAAAATTATTTCTAATTTATAGAACATCTAAATTGATACTATATATAAAAACATACAAATATAATAAAATATATTGATATATTACATATGTTGATACATATCAATATATACATAACAAATGTTATAGCCATACCAGTGTGCAATGCTGAATATCAGCATTCTGTCTGTACATGTTTAAAAGTTACTGAAATATATATATGTATATATACATATATAGAGAGAGAAAGAGAAATCTACATACATCATAGAAAATATATTGCAATTTATTCTTAAGAAATTTTTAAAAATGAATGGAATAAAAATAAGATAAATTTTTAGAAAAAGTAATCACTGTTCATAATTAAGAAAGAAAATAAGTGCTACTCCAGAGGAGAATGTGATGATTCTTTCAGCGAGCAGAATCCTGAAGAAATGTTTTAATAAATACAAATAACACAGTATAAACATTATTTTAAAGAAACAGATATAATTCTTAAAACATTAAAATAGCTGAATATATTTTAAAAAGCTTTTAAGTCTCATTTTAATTCAACAAAAGTTTTACTACTAATCATTTTTGAAGAAATGACATAGCTGTATACATTTTTTTTCAGTTTTATTTGTTCTTCCTACTTGGATCAGTTTTAAGATTCACCAATATTATATAAGAATGAATCACTCTGCTATTTGGGGAAGTTCAAAAAAGGCCCCTCAAAGATGTTGACATCCTATGCTATAGAATCTGTGAATAATACCTTATGTGGCAAAAAAAAAAAAAAAAAAAAAAAAGGATCTTAAAATGGAAACATTAACAAGATTATCTAGGAAGGAAAGAAATCACATTTATTCTTATAAGAGTGCAACAGAGATACTTACAAACACATAGAAGGGGAAAAAGCAAGGTGACCAAGGAGGTAGAGACTGGAATGTTGCAGACACTAGATAAAAAATGCCAGCAGCCAGGAGCAGCTGGGAGTGACAAAGAACAGAGTACCCTCTGGAGCCTCCAGAGGCCATTCCAACCCCTTGATTTCAGACCAACGGTACTGATTCTGAACTTCTGGCTTCCAAAATTGTGAAAGGACAAATTTCCATTATTTAAAGCCACCAAATTTGTTCTGCATACACAGGGAACTAAATCAGGATAAAAAAATGAGGAAATCACTTTTTATAACTAAAATGGAATGTACTTGAATTTACCTACACTTTGTCAGCACTAGAAAGACTTAAAAGATGAAGTTATTTTAATGAATAGTCTAAACAACACATTTTATCTTATTAACGCCTATTCCCCAAAAAATATATCAATGCATTTAAGTAACCTTCACTAAACAAGGTAGGTGTCCTTGACAATTCCAAGGAAAAGCAAACCCGTTCAGAATAAATGCTGTTGAGCTTTAGAATTGATAGGAGAGCCCACACAAAAAGAAGTAAATTTGTAATACACAGTTTTTATTGCTAGTCTACTCCCATGTAATTATATTCAGAGATTGAATAAAAAGAAGTATTTTACATGATGGAAAATTCACCATAAACATAGGCTAAGGAGCTATTTTTTCTACATTGTATCTGATATATTTGCTTCATTAAACAGAGATGAGACTATTTCAATAAATAATCAGTTGGCAATAATATAACAATATTTACTGAAGAAATTGCATTCTGAATTTTCAATTAGGGATCTTAGAAACATCTGATATTAAAAGGCATTTCATTGTGAATTTTGAGTTTATATTCCAAATAATTTAAGGGAAAATACCAAGATACCAAAAAAAGTATCAAAGTAGTTTTTCATTTATAATAAACCTATAATATGTAAATGAGCATTATTTAGACAAACTTTCATAAAATTACATATATTTGATTGGTAAAATTATACAAATCAGGGTTATATATGAGCTATAACTGATATTACCATTATTTATATACTGAGCTTGCTATAGGTACCTAATAAACATTAACTCTGTTATTTGAATTTTTAAATATATTTTGTTAATTTTATCTGAATACTAAAGTTCATATATTCCAGAAATCTCCATTTTTTTTGTTTGATAATTTAGATCATAACTTTTCCTATTTTTAGTTTATTTATTTTTGAGACAGAGAGAACAGAGACAGAGCAGGGAAGGGACAGAGAGATATGGAGACACAGAATCCAAAACAGGCTTCAGGATCTGAGCTGTCAGCACAGAACCCAATGAGGGGCTTGAATCCATGAACCATGAGATTATGACTTGAACCGAAGTCAGACGCTTAACCGACGGAGCCAACCAGGTGCCCCGATCATAGCTTTAATCAAACAACCTTACACAAGCCATGTGCACATACAATCATCATAAAAAAACTATCATATCCTAAAGGACACATGCACATTGAAAGTGAGGGTGTGAAGAAACATTTGTCATGCAAATGGATGTGTAAAGAAAGCCAGAGTAGCAATATTTAGAAAAAAAAAGACTTTATTCTTTTAAGTTTATTTATTTTGAGAGAGACAGAGACTGCACAAGTTGGGGAGGAAGAGAAAGGGAGAGAGAGAATCCTAAGAAGGTGTCAGCACAGAGCCAAATGAGGGGCTCAAAGGTTACTAAACTGTAGCATCACGACCTGAGCCGAAACCAAGAGTTGAACGCTTAGCCAACAAATCCACCCAGGTGACACTCTTCTTTGTTTTAAATTTTTTTCAAAATAGACTTTAAAACAAATATTGTTACTAGAGACACAGAAAGACACTATATAATTTTTAAGGGGACAATCCAACAAGAAGATATAACAATTATAAATATTTATCCACTCAACACAAGAGTATCCAAACACATAAAACAGTTACTAACAGACACAAAGGAAGTAATTGATAGTAATACAATTGGGAAATAGCAGGGGTAGTAATAGTAGGGGACTGTGACACCCTACTTACATGAAAGGACAAGTCATCTAAACAGAAAATCAGAAAGGAAATAGTAGCTTTTAATGACACAATGGACCAGATGGATTTAATAGATATATTCAGAACATTCCATCCAACAACTGCACACAGAACATTCTCTGGAATAAATCACGTATTAGACCACAAAACAAGTTTCAACAAATTAAAAAAGACTGAAGTCATATCATGCATCTTTTCTGCCCACAACACTATGAAACTAGAAGTCAACCACAAGAAAAATCTGGAAACAACATAAATACATGGAAGCTAAATAACATATTACTAAACAATAAATGGATCAACCAGAAAATCAATGAAGAAATTAAAAAAAAATACATGGAGACAAATGAAAATGAAAATACGAATGTTCCAAAATTTTGGGATACAATAAAAGTGGTTCCAAGAGAGAAGTTCATAGCAATACAGTCCTATCTCAAGAAGGAAGAAGACTTTCATACATAACTGAACCATATACCTAAATAATCTGGGAAAAGAAGAACAAACACAAACTCATACCAACAGAAAAAAATAATAAAGATTAGATCAAAATTAGTAATATGGAAATCTAAAAAAGAACAAGAGATTAGATCAATAAAACCAGAAGCTGGTTCTGCAAAAAGATCAACAAAATTGATAAATTTCCAGCCAAACTAAAAATAACAGACAGAGAGAGGAATCACATAAACAAAATCAGATATGAAAGAGGAAAAATAACAACCAGCACCACAGAGATACAATGGATTACCCAGAAGAATATATGAAAAATAATGTGCCAACAGAACAGGTATCAGATAAGAATTAGATAAAATACCAAAGTGAAGTAGAAGAAATAGAAAATCTGAACAGACCAATTACCAACAAGGAAATTGAATCACTAATGAAAAATCTCCCAAAAAACAAATTCCAGAACCAAACAGATTCATGGATGAATTCTACCAAACACTTAAGAGAAGGTAATACCTATTCTCCCCCAAAATTTCCAAAATGTAGAATAGAAAATTTCCAAAATCATTCTAGAAGGCCAGCATTATCCTGATAACAAAACCAAAATAAGACACCCTTAAAAAAAGAGAACTCCAGTCTAATATCTCTGAAGAACATATTTGCAAAAATCTTTAAAACAGTAGAAGCAAGCAGAACTCAAGAACACAATTAAAAAATCATTCACTCATAAGAAGTGAGATTTACTCCTGAGATGCAAAGATGGTCAATATTTGCAAAACAATCAAATGATGTATATTCTCTAAGTCTCACTAAAATGAGAGATGGTCAATTCTCTAACCTATGCTTTATAGACTACATTGTTGAAGAAGTTTCCTTGCTTCTTGAGAGGTCTTATCTCCTTCTCCAGAGGACATGGAGATCAGAGTTAATTTGCTGTCCTTTGTCTCTTCTACATAAGATGGGAGTATCTATGTGTAATAATTTAAATATATCTGAACTCCTAAGGCTTAATGTAAGTAGCTCTATTGTAAAGATTTCTATTATTGACCACTCTTTCTTTCCATCATCACTGTCTCTACCTCCAGCTCATTATCACATTGGCTTTGATACTTTGCTGTATTTTATGACCTACAAAATGCTACAAGTGGAAATCAATCAATGTGATATATCATATCAATAAGAGAAAGGATGAGAACCATATGATCATTTCAATAGACACAGAAAAAGCATTTGACAAAGCAAAATATCCATTCATGATTAAAAACTCTCTATAAGTAGATTTAAAGGGAACATACCTCAACAAGGTTAGGAATAAGACAAAGAT
>PISW01011316.1:0-41634 GCA_004023785.1 Mungos mungo | reverse complement strand
GCCCCCCCCCCCCCCCCCCCCCGTGGGGGACTGCGAGCACCCAGCAGGGCCCCGCCCCGGCTTTCTCCCCGCCCCCACTCCCTCCACTCCCATCAGCCTGACTTAGCATTGCTCTCACCGCTGGCCCTTGCCCCTGAATCCCTTCTCCTTCGCCCTTTGCTCCCTCTCCGTCTGGTGCACACTTTCCCTCCTCGGGTAGAGCCTTTCCTTCTAATTCAGGGTCTGGGGGCAGGAAAAGCTTTTGTGGGACCCCCAGTCACCAGGCGACGCTTAGCTGCTCACACTCTGCGACCTCCGGGACAGGGGTGGCCCTGCTCGTGGGGACCACATGATTTGGCGCCTGCAGGCTGAGAAAAAAACGGGGGCTTCTCAAACACCGAGCCTGATCCTTTGGCAGAGTGGCCCGTTTGGAAGAGGAAGGTGCTTTCCCGAAGTTTTGGTCGCAGCCTGGCCCTGCCGTGGGCGTGGGGCCGGTTGCTCAGGCCTCCAAGGGTGTCCAGGCAGCCAAACTGCCAGTGACTACTATGTTCCAAAGGGGAGAGGCTAATGGCATGTGATGGTCAAATGCAGTTGTGCGAACTGACACTTGGAGAAAGGAGTGGCTATTTTGGACTAAAAGCCACTTCTTAAAATAGGAAGGCCCACTTGCCCGGATGTGGAGGACCACAGACTCCCCAGAAGGTACAGCCTTCAAATTGTGGGAGGGGGCAAGGACTGGGCGCTAGCGCTGGCCAACGAACACCTTGACCTGGAGTGAAAACAAGAATAAAAGACTTTGTATTCAATTTCCATCCCCCTGAAGCACTACCCTGGGGGGCAGGCGTACGTAATTAACGATATCACCGTGCAAGGGTAGGACCACAGAGATACACTAATATTGATGAGTACTCTTTCATTTTTTTGCACCTCTCAAGGACACCAAAAAACATTAAAAGTCCATAAGAGGAAAGAACTTGGCTTAATCGTCGCTGATGTCATACCTGAAAATGGTCCATGGTGCCACAGGCTTCCCAACCATCTGTGTTAACGGGGACTGTCCCATTTTTCACTCTCTGATGTCCCAGATGTCTGGATGTCATAGATAAACCCTTGGGTTTGGGTATAGGCTTTTCCCAGAAGCAGCACCGTCTTGAGGGACTAAATCCGATTTGATTCCAGAAATACACTGAGGAATGAGATGGACAGTGGTAAGTAGGAGGCTGAATTTGTCCGCTGATGAGTATGCATCGTATCAAGCAATACTAATTGCCGTCTTAAGTTTAAAATTTCTCACATTGTAGCTTCTGCGGAGTGGACTATGTAATAGTTGAACTTTTCTCTCCCACTGCACGAGCCACTGCTGACGCTTGGCCAACCGAAAAGGTACAAATCCCTCTATGCTTACACACTAAAGAGCGAAATAGGTTTCTAGTCCTTTTTTTTAAGTTTATTTGTTTTGAGAGAGAGAGAGGCAGAGAGTGAGAGGGAGAGAAAGAATCCCGAGGAGGCTCCTCTCGGTCAGCACAGCGCCCAACACGGGGCTCAAACTCACACCATGAGATCATGACCTGAAGCTGAAACCAAGAGTCAGATGCTTGACTGACTGAGCCACCCAGGTGTCCCGGTTTCTAGTTCTTTAATAAATAATTCTAGTTAGGGTCCCTCCCGGCAAAAACAATCAACAGGAAGCACGATGAGGGGGAAGCCATCACCAGGCAACATTGGAAGGCAGATTTGATGAGGCCTGCCTCTGTGTGGCCGGCACGGCAGTGCTCAGCAAGCTCGCCCCGTGGTCCCCAGCACTCTCAGCCCCCGAACTTGGGTGGTGGCCAGATCTAGGCAGAAGTGACGAGGGTGCGTGTCACATCCGGATGAGGCCGTTAAGAGCAAATGGGAGTTTTCTGCTCTCTGCCTCAGTGCTCCTGGAAGTCAAGTGCTCAACAGTGTTTAGTGACCTGACTTGATGATACAGAGAACACAGCTTTGAAGAGTCGCCAGGACCATGGTAGACTTCATGTGAGCTGGAAATGTACCTTTATGAAACCCTAAGTCATGGAGATTTCAGGACGGATTTGTTACTTCAGCATATCATCACCTACAGACATGGTAGACGGCTTAACTTTTTCTAAAGCAAAATCAAAACCACAGATCATTAAGTATTTGCTGTGCCCCTATGACATTCGGGGGGACATGATAGTGAATTCTCTCCCTGGGGAGTGCTTTTCTCCTTGGGAAACTCTGACTCACCAGTCACTGTTCCCAGGCGTGCCTCAAGATCCCCCAGACTCTGAAGGCTGGTGAAAACCCAATCCAGGACTATTTGTCACTCACCACCCACTTTGTGGAGGACGTATTGGCTCAGATGCCAGAAACTCAAATTAGCTTTTGATATTTAACGTCATTTAATTTTATCTATTTACTTATTTAAAACATCTGTGACTTTCTGGTTTCCAAGCATGCAATAACGTACATTTTGTACTTGCTGGCAGATTAGTACCTCTTGAAACACATCATTTGAAGTCGTTCTAGATGCTTCCTTTTCTTCCCAAATTGGGCCGCCATGAAGCCCTACCACTGCCATCACGAAATGCCCAAAGCACCCCCTTCCTTGCTGTATCCCCACTACTGGGCTCCATTTAAAAACTCGGACTTTTAGGGGGACAGTAGCGGATAGAGAGGTTGACCAGAGAGAGTCAGCCATTTTTGAAAATGTCTTGTAAGAGGCTGTTGTCTTAAAATTCCCGAGTGGTGTCCCCAGGGGAGCCTACCGTCGGAAAGAGCGAGCTCTGTTCTGTTGACATTGTCACCACGGCACCTTAAGTAAAGACTAGTGAGACTTGACTGGGGAAGGCGAGTAGGGAGAAGTGGGAGATGCGGCACTCAGTTGTTTCAAATGCGAAGACATTTCAGGGAACTGTGAAACCTGAGTTGGTGTATCCTTTTTTATTTTCCCTTGATGTATGATTAGGTTTACTAGCTCTGCGTACTTCACATTTCCACACCGGCTGCAGCAACGCATTGTGCGTGCCTTTGCAAAGTAGTTTCCTAGAGGATCTCCAGGAAGGAGAATAAAATCGCACGAAGGAACACAAAATAGCCCTCGTCCACTAGAATATTATATATGGGGATTTTCCCAAATATTTATTTATTTATTTGTTTTTAGATATTTATTGTTTGAGAGAGAGACAGCACAAGCAGGGGAGAGGCAGAGAGAGAGGGAGACACAGAATCCAAAACAGGCTCCAGTCTCCGAGCGGTCAGCACAGAGCCCTACGTGGGGCTCAATCCATGAACTGGGAGGTCATGACCTAAGCTGAAGGTGGACACTTAACCGACGGAGCCACCCAGGAGCCCCTGCAAATTTTTATCTAAATCCAAGGTAGGTAACATATAGTGTAATAGCGATATCAGGAGTAGAATTTAGTGATTCATCGCTGACGGATAACACGCAGGGCCAGGATATTATATTTTTGACAGAAATTAGAGAGACGAGGAATACACATCCCACCATTTAGCTGTTGCTACAGCCCTGAAGGTGGAGCTGATCCCCATTTTACAGGTGAGAATACTGAGCCTTGAGAGATATGGGAATTTCCCGATGTTTTGTCAGCGGGTCCCACCGGGGAAGGTGGAGTGGGCGGGCCACTCCTGGGGCGTCTCACCCCCGCGGCAGCTTGTTTGCCCTTCTGCCCGGCGGCCTCAGCCTGACGCCATGCGGCACATTCTGCCTTCAAGCCACATCTGGTGCAACTAGCTCTCACCCGCATTTTCAACACGGATGAAGATGGGTGCTTGGGAAGGAGTAGAAACCTTAGTCTTGGGCTAGAGCGCCGATGTGCGTGGAGTCCGGAGACAGAGACACCCAATGCACCTGTGCTTGGAAAAATTTCACGGAGGCGGGGTAACTGGAAAAAAAAAAGTCTAAAATGCCTCTTTCTGGGGCAAAAATGATTAAAAAAATAATAAAAGTCGAGAACACTGAGCAGGAGGCCTGAGGGACACAGGTGGCTGTGGACGCTGCCATTGTTGCGCTTGGTGACCTGGGGCCATCATGCAGGGTGACATGGAGCCTCGGCTCCCCTGCTCGTTCTTGACCTTCCTGACCACAGGATCCAGAGAAGGCACAGGCCAGAGCCAGTAACGAGAGTCTCCTGCCACATCCAGCCCTGACCTTTCCCTCTTCAGCCCCTCCTGGGCGCATCACTGGTGGGTGATCTCCCACGAGCGATGGCAAAGGGCTTCAAGGAGATGAATGTACCGCCTTTCCTGAAGCCGTTCGAGGGCACCCCAAGGGGGAACACCCCCTACGGCAAAGATTCAAACCCTCACATGGATCCAGTTCACGGATCCTCCAGGTCAGGCCCCTCCAAGTGCTCTGCTGTGATTGGCACCCAGGGTGGGGTGGGTGGAAGGCTTTGCACAGAATGAAACTAATCAGGACGCCTGGGTGGCTCAGTCGGTGAAGCAGCTGACTCTGGGATTCAGCTCAGGTCAAGATCTCATGGCTTTGTGGGTTCGAGCCCCACATCGGGCTCTGCGTTGGTAGCATGGAGCCTGCTTGGGATTCTCTCTCTTTCTCTGCCTGTCACCCACTCACACTGTCTGTCTCAAAACAAATAAACTTAAGGGGTGCCTGGATGGCTCAGTCAGTCGAGTGCTCTGTCTGACTTCAACTCAGGTCACGATCTCGTAGTTTGTGGGTTTGAGCCCTGCATTGTGCTGACAGCTCAGAGCCTGGAGCCTACTTCAGATACTGTGTCTCCCTCTCTCTCTGCCCCTTCCCTATTCATGCTCTGTCTCTCTCTCTCTCTCTCTCTCAAAAATAAACATTAAAAAAATACATAAACTTAAAAAAAATGAAACTAATCTTCAGGTCTACCTAAAGATTCCTCCACCCAAGTGAGATTTGCAGCTTGACTCCTACAACTTCAGGGGTCGGCCCCCCCAACCCTTCCAGGAACTGCGGAAGTGGTTTTCACCGCTGAATTCTTTTGTGTCACTTCCTTGACAGAACAGAACTGAGGGCCGTGCCTCGGATTACGGTCCTGCTCAGCCATCACTTAAAAAATGACATCAGCTGTTGTCCTAGGAGCACTTAAAAAAAAAAAAGGCAAAAATGAAATCGGAAGATCAGGCCTTCAATAGCTGTGCCTTTTCCGCCTCGTGACAGGGCGCGGTGTGTTTTCTCCAACTTTCGTCTTTCCCTTGAAGAAGGGAAAGGACTATTTAAGATTTTTAAATGCGAGATAAAGGCAGAGCTCTGTGAGCGGTGGAAGGAAAACCGTACATTCAGGTCACTCACTAACACACTTCAAAGAAAATGTCTCCGGTGACCATAAATAATTGGATTTCTTACAGGGGGCACACAATGCTTCAGATAACTTCTTTCCCCTTTATCTGGGCGTTTGATACCCGGTAGGAGGGGGTGGGGGCCAGACACTTCACAGGGGATGGAGGTAGATAAAAGGGGAAAGACCCGGCAGTTGCCATTATTACCGTGCGGTATCATTTACCTCGGCCAGGAGTCACTAACACGCCGGGTCACCCCCAAGGTCGAGGGCAAGACAGGAAGTTTACACAGCCACGCGGGGAGTGTGCCGGCCGGGGCCGCACATCAAAGTGAGACAACAAACAGGAGAAGGAGATTTGTTCAGGCACAGAGATCAAGATAACGGGGCTTTCCTCGCAAGATGCCACCGCTTTGGTGGACGGGGCGCTTTACAGTTCAACATCAATTCTTTCCGAGCCTTTGAGCGGGAGCAAACGCAATTAAGGGTTTGGGGAGATAGCCTGTTTCTTCAGAAGTGAGCTCTTCCTAATAATTTCTTGTTCCACGAGTGCCTTCCTCTGTGCCAACTTCAAATTTGAAACGAAAGTCTCCCCCTTTCTTTACTGTGACAAAATATGCGTCACACAAAGTGTATCAATTTAACTGGTTTTATTTTTGTTCTGTTTTTTAATTTATTTTTGAGAGACAGAGAGAGACAGCACAAGCAGGGGAGGGTCAGAGAGAGAGGGAGACACAGAATCTGAAATAGGCAACAGGCTCTGAGCTGGCTGGCGGCACAGAGCCCGATGCGGGGCTCGAACCCACGAACCGTGAGATCATGACCTGAGCTGAAGACGGATGCTTAACCGACTGAGCCACCCAAGCACCCCTCATTTTAACTGGGTTTAAATATACAGTTAAGTACATTCACGCGGCTGTGCAACCGTCACCACTGTCCATCTTCAGAGAATTTTCATCTTCCTTAACTGAAACCCTTACCTGTTAAACACCAACTCCCCCTCGATTTCGTGATTCTGTCACCCCCCAGGGCCTGATAACCACGGCTCTGCTCACACTGTCTCTCTCTGTTTGACTCATGTAGGTGCCACTCAGGGCCTCTGATTCTGCGATGGGTTCATTTGCTCAAAATGGTGGACACAGATATTTTTTTGCTTAACTTAAAAATTTTTTTAATGTTTATTTATTTTTGAGAGAGAGAGAGCACAAGCAGGGGAGGGGCAGAGAGAGGGAGACCCAGAATCAGAAGCAGGCTCCAGGCTCTGAGCTGTCGGCACAGAGCCCGACGTGGGGCTTGAACCCATGAACCATGAGATCATGACCTGAGGTCGGACGCTTAACTGACTGAGCCGCCCAGCTGTCCCTGACGTTGCTTAACTTTAGTTGTATGACTTCAAGCAGTCGCAAGTTTCTGCAGCAATTAAGGAAACCAGCAAATCAATGTGCTGCGGCGTTAGGGAGGCAAGGATATGACAGTAAAACTCTGGCACAAGCACCTTTAAGGGGGCACTAATTACGTTACACTCAAATGCAAAATACAACCACCTGTATAAGGCATATATGTATGATTTAAAGACTAATGTTTCAATGAACCCATCACTCAAATGAAAAAAATAGAACATTTCTAGTACCTACGAAGCCCTGAGGGCCCTTCCTCCAACCCAAACTGCTCTGCCCTGGAGTAATGGTTTGTAACCCTGGCTACACATTAGAATCACCTGATGCCATCACACGTTACACATTAGAATAGGGAGTATTAATATGATATAATATAATACAATCAGGTTTGATTCTAAGATATGCAGCATACAGCTGAGGGCAAAAACCCACCATATTAATTCTTCTCAAACTTTAATTTTTAATGCAAAGATCTTTAATGAATTTTTTTTAATGTTTATTTTTGAGAGAGAGACAGAGCATGAGTGGGAGAGAGGCAGAGAGAGAGAGACACCGAATCCAAAGCAAGTTCCAGGCTCCGAGCTGTCAGCACAGAGCTGGATGCAGGGCTTGAACCCACAGACTGTAAGATCATGACCTGACCTGAAGCCAGACGTTGAACTGACTGAGCCACCCAGGTGCCCCGTAACCCAAAGATCTTTTCAAATGTAGCCTCTAAAGGGCTTACACGTCCTTTGTTAGATTTCTCACTAGGTTCTTTATATATTTTTGTTACTATTGTGAACGGTATCTTAACAGATTGTTACCAGTGTGTATTGGCGGCTTTTGTAGATTGATCCTACCCAGCAAACAAGCTCTATACTCTTATTAATTATGATGATTTATCTTCAGATCACTTGGAGTTTTCTATGTAGATGTATTCTCTTGCAAGTAATGACAATTTCGTTTCTTTCTGGACAGTTAGTCTATATCTTACTGGGTTTTTGGGGGGGGGTTTGTTTGTTGGTTGGTTGGTTGGTTAGTTTGCTTTTCTCACTGCATGGCAAGACCTTTAAAACAATCTTGAAGAGAAAGAATGATCACAGGCACTCATGTTTTGTTTCTGATCTTAAGAAGAACATCTTCAACATTTCCTAGTTAGATATGTTTTCTTGGTTGGTTGGTTTGTTTGTTTGGTTAGGAAAATTGTTTTCTCTTCTCAGCTTCCTTCAACAGAGATTTAATACATCGTTGCATTTGGTTTGCTTACACTTTGCTCAAAATTTTTAGAGCTCTGCAGGCTAGCCTCACGGCCTCTTTTCTGTTCTTTGGAAGAAATGGAAATGGGCTGCGCCATGAGTATTGAGTAGACCTGGAGCCAGCCCTCGGAGCCTGCTGCTTGTTTGTAATGAGACTTTTAAACTACGTATTTAGCTTCTTTAATGGTTGAGATTATTTTTAGGGATATTTCTAAGTTCATTAGAACGGACATAACTTCGTCAGACTGACTGACTTAGTAACAGAAATTTCTGTTTTCACAGTTCTGAAGGCTTAATGGCCAAAGTGAAGATGCGGGCAGAGGGTCAGGATTTTTTGTGCACGGTATGTGATAAAGGTTGAGTTTATTATGTTTTCCAATAAATCCAACATGATTTATCAAAAAGATAATCCTTTCCCTCCTTGAATTACCTTGGCACCTTGGTCAAAAATTAGTTGACCATAAATACATGTGTCTCTAATTTTGAACTCTTTGCTGTTAGATTGATCTGAACTAAAATCACACAGTCTAAATTACCCTAGCTTTATAGTGACTAGTGACCCTTGATAGCACGGAGGAAAGTTCTCCAAATTTGTTCTTTTTTTTTTTTCTAAATCGTTTTGGCTCTTCTAAATCTTTTCATTTCCATATACATTTTAGTATCAGGATCCCAGAAGAAGATTCTTCTGGGAATTTTACTGGTAGTGTGTTTAATCTATAGATAAATTTGGGGAGAATTAACACCGTAACAGTATCCAATCCATGAACAAAAGTGGATCACTCCAGTTATTAATGTTTTTAATTTTTGTCAGTAGAGTTTTATAGATGTTTAATATGTGTAAGGTATGTCTGTATGTAGCTTGTTAAATTTATCCCTAAGTCTTTCATGCCTCTATGCTCTTGTAAATAGTATTATCTTACATTTTCATTTCTACTTGTTTATTTTAACATAGAAATATAACCACTTCTGATGTGTGGATGTGTCTGGTGACCCTAAACATTAACCCGTTAGTTGCAGAAGCATGTTTGTAAATTTCTTAGTATGTGATTATGTTACCTGCAAATAAAGACAGTTTTACTCTCTCCTTTCAATCTCTATGTGTTCCTTTTTTAAATTCTCACCTTATTGCACTGGTTAGGACATCCAGAAGAATGTGGAATAGAAATCGTGAGAAAGGATGTCTGAGAGACGACATCTTTGCCTGATTCCTGATAAGGAGAGGAAAGCCTTTGGTTTTTCACCATTAAGTGTATCAGAGGAAGTGTTTTTGCAGATACTTGGTCAAATAAACAGAAAACCCGTTCCCGGATTTTCAGTGAGGTGCAATTAGCAGCTGTGAGAGGACTTATAACTTGGCCTTCTCCACGGCTGCACATAATGATGTTCAAATCAATAGCGTATAAAATTCTCACTTCAGAGTGAGGTTATGACATTCTTTTTTTATTAAAAGATCTTTTTAACTTTACTTATTTTGGGGCACCTGGGTGGCTTAGTTAAACTTCCAACTCTTGATTTTGGCTCAGGTCATGATCCCAGTGTTACGGGATCAAGCCCCACGTTGGGCTCTGTGCTGAGTGTGGAGCCTGGTGGGGATTCTCTCTCCCTCTCTCTCTCTCTCTCTCTCTCTCTCTCTCTCCCCCTCTCTCTCTCTGTCTCCCTCTGACCCTCTCTCCCACTTGTGCTCTCTCTCTCTCTCTCTCAAATAAACAAAATGAAAAGAACATTTTAAAAATAAAGTTTGTTTTGAGAGAAAGAGAGAGAGTGTGTGTGTGTGAGCCGGGGAGGGGCAGAGAGTGAAGGAAAAGAGAGAGAATCCCAAGCAGGCTCTGCTGTTAGCACGGAGCCTGATTCTGGGCTCAAACTCACAAATCGCGAGATTATGACCTGAGCTGAAATCAGGAGTCAGACGCTTCACTGACTAAGCCACCCAGGTGCCCCTGACATTCTTTTTTTTAATTAAATTTAATTTTTTAAAATGAGGTCTACACCCAACATGGGGCTTGAACTCACAACTCCGAGATCAAGAGTTGCACGGAGCCAGCCAGACGCCCCCAAGTAACAACGTTCTTATGGAATCTTTTCATGAACTTCAGTGGGTCTCAGGTTATAGAACTACTCTGATACTTTGTTGTATAAAGACCTCTGGGCTGAGAGCATCCTGGCTGAACGTCATGGGAAAGATTTCGATGTTTGAGCAGGCAAAGCTGGTGAGTAGTTCAGTACAAAACTATTCAGCCCCAGCCTGTTAAACTTTGGTCTATATATTTACTTTGTTTTTAGTTTTCTCTTCTCGGAGTCAATTCTTAATTTAATAATGGCTTTCCGGTGTGACTCCCTACCAGTTAAAGAGAGCTCTCTCTACAGTTCATGAATTTCATGGGCCTGCCTTTCACATATTACATTTCAGACCATATCCACATTTTAAAAGACAATTTTTAGTGTTGATTAGACCTTATAAAGATGGTTTCTTATACAAATATTCCTTTAATCCTTAAACTAAAAAACCAATTGGGCTTTAGGATTGCATGACCTTTCCAATTATTCTTCATTTATTGTGGAAATTAGATTGGGTTTGGTCTTTAGCCAGAATATATGTAAAATAAGTTCCGTGGATGCAATATCATTTACCTTTATTGTACTTATAGATCTTGGTTAGAGAAAATAACTGGACTTACTGAGTGTTACACAGAAGAGGAAATTATTAAATTATTGCTTGACAGGGTCCTTCTTTCATACCTTTTCTGGAGGAAAATTGTCAATTCGGAATTTCTCTTATGGATCTCAGAGGCTAGTAACTTATTGAATGCAGAAAATGTCTTGTTTTAAACTTATATGCATGTGAAAAATCACCTCTTAAAAAGTCTCTCGTGTGATACAATGTACAGCTTATGCAATAGCTGTAGGTAGATTGAACTGTATTTACAGAGAGGCTCAGACATACATTCTTGGACGTCTCCACACGTCTTTGAGAGGTTTTCTTCGGAGCCCCGTTCCTAGGGCTTTCTGTTTAGATGAAAGCAAGGATGAATGTTTGCACCTCACTGACAGCTCTCATTATTTCAGTTTCACTCTAAAATGTGGTCTCAAAAGCAAAATGTGCCTTCTTCTCGCCTGAGCATAAGAAAAGACTCGAAGGCATTGAGTATGTATACGTTCTTGGAAAACCGAGGACCTGTATTTGTCTATCATTGCTGGAAACAGGTAAACTAAGCATCTGGTTTAACCTTGATAATTTTGACATAGTTGGTGTTACAGATATTTGATGGAATTCTATTGTCTCTGATGTGAAACTGTGATTCAAGTTTACTGTTTCTTTTTTAATGATTTAAAAAATTATATTCTTTAAAAAAAATATTTTATTTGGGACTCCTGGGTGGCTCAGTCGGTTGAGCATCTGACTCTCGATTTTGGCTCAGGTCATGATCCCAGTATAGGATGGAGCCTTGCATCAGGCTCTGTGCTGAGTGAGGCGTCTGCTTAAGATTCTCTCTCTTTCTCTCTCCCTCTGCCCCTCTCCCCAATGCATGTTCACTTAGTCTCTCTCTCTATCTCTCTCTTTCAAAAAAAAAACATTAAAAAATAAGTAGTCTGTACACCCAGTGTGGGCTGGAACTCACAACCCTGAGATCAAGCGTCACACACTCTACCAACTGAGCCAGCCAGGTGCCCCAAGGTTGCTATTTGTTTCGGGCATATTAGAAAAGGAGGCAAGATGAATCTGGGCTATGGTTTTGATTTGCAACCCTAAAGCTCGGTGGTGAAACTACACAATCAGGCACTCATTTATGTAAAAAGGTACACCTAGCAGAAACAAATCCCCTCTAATGTCACCTTGTTCCCCCACAGAATATGAATAATAGGAAATATGGTTGCACGTGGCTTTATATTGGATTCTATCTGAGCCTTTTCTCGTTCATAAACAAATGGAAAGGATTTTTGGACTTTAATGTAATTTTTGCAATGCTGGAAACTTTCCAGTAATAAGCACATACAGTTGAAAGCACCCACCCTTCTCGTCCATGCCCAGATATTTTTAAAACAGTCCTCCATGAAAATCTTAGATGGTTTCAAAATGCCTCTGGGCATATGCCAAATACCAGTGGGGAAACGGGAGGTTTCTTTTATGGGATAGAAAAAAAAAAACCCAACGTTAGGACTTCCTGTCAAGGGAAACTTGCCAAGTCGCAGGTGTCCTAGGAATTAACTCCGTCAGCTTTGTGCACATAGACCCAATCTGCCCGCGGACACACGGAATTAAGTAAAACAGTAAAAGAAGAAATATTGAGAACCAGGATCAATATTTACACAGCAAAGTAGATATGCTTGGAAAAATTAACTTTGGCCCTGTTGTCACAGGAAGAGCGACAGCTGCTGGCTCTCGGTTCTGAGGGAGAACAGACGCTGGAGTTGCAGATATGAAGGAAGTGTCCCTTCTTGAGAGGTGGACGCATGCTAGGGGACAAGACTGACAGGGACTGGAGTGTGGTTGGCCGCCAGCCAGCTTCGTCCTTTCTCTTGTCGAGTAATTTGCTTCAAATCCTGGCTTTCGAGGTGAATTTTCCTGCTGATTGATGAATATTGGAAGCCATCGCTTCAGTTGAGGGGTTTGTATCTCCAAGCTACACATTAGATGAAAGAAAGTCAGAAGAAGGCAGAGAACAGCTTTCATCCCCTTGTGATTCTAGAAACTACTACATCAGTTAGGGCAGTATTCCCTGCTGCAGCAAAGGGCCCAGAAACCCAGCGACTCAAGAGAGCAATTCAAGTTGCAGTTCAGGGCACGAGGTCTGGGGTGGCAGATGACCCCTTCTAGTGCATGTGGTTCACGGACTCGGGCTGTCGGCAGCTCTATCATCTTCGAGAAAAGACTTCCAAGGTCAGCATAATCGTCGCCATCTTAGCTGACGGAACGGTGGAGTGACAAGTTCAGGGTTAGAGATGTTCTCTTAAGCAAGTGAGAAGAAAATTGTACGTGTCTGATCTCCTTTCTTTAGCAAGAGCTGAGTCACGTGGGCACGCCATATTGAAGAGTGCTAGAAAAAGCAGCTCCTAGCTCACACAGTCCCCTGAGAAAATCTATATTACGTCTTGGGTCAGTGTATGGAAGGTTTTTAATGGAAGGTGGCATCGAAAGCTGTGAATGTCTGAGACGTCACCCCACACCTCATTTACATGTTACACACACGCTAGTGTTTCTAGCAGAAACACCAGACCTCTAGGTCACGGAAAAATGCTATTTATTTACTTATAAATATCTTAGCTCCATTCTTTGGAGATGCATTCTAAAGTATTTATGGGACGAAAGGTCATGATGTCTTCCAAAAAATTTTTGGTAACAGTTTTATGAGCTACAATTGACCCATTTAAAATGCAACAATTTAGGGGCACCTGGCTGGCTTAGTCAATGGAGCACATGGCTCTTAATCTTGGTGTCGTGAGTTCAAACCCCACAATGGGCATGGAACCTACTTTAATTTTTTAAATTAAAAGTAAACTATACAATTTGATATTTTTTGGTATATTCACCAAATTGTGTGACCATCAAGATAACCCATTTTTAGGACATTTTTGTCACCCCTAAAAGCAAGCCTTTAGCTATCACATTTCAATCTCCACATCCCCTCTAGCCCTGGGCAATCACTTATCTACTTTTTGTCACATCTACTTTTGATAGATGTCAGATAGATAGATAGATAGATATTAAATCAGATGAGAGATGATAGATGCAACCAATGTGGCAAATGTGAATTAACTGGTGCATCTAAGTGAAGGATATATAGGTGTTTATTGAATTGTTCTTTCAAATATTTTATGTTTGAAATTTTTCAAAATAAAAATTGAGGAGTTGTAATTCATCAAGTTAAAAGAATAAAAAAGAAAATTCATAAAATCACTTAAGAGATGCACAAAAGATTTTGATCAAAGTCAAGATCCATTTTGTAATTTAAAAAATTTCACAGTAAGTCATAAGGTTGACAAATCAGACAACTAATCATAAGAATTTCTGTTCATCAAAATATATTATTAAAAAAGTTTAAGAAGCTACAGAGATATACAGAAAAGCTACAGATTATAGATGCAATACATATAACAAAGTAAGGAATTGTTTCTGGAATTTACACAGGAGTCCTGTAAATCGGTGAGAAAAAGAGATAATGCATTAGAACAGTGAACAATAGCTTTGATCCAGCCTTTCACAGAACATACAAAAAAGGTACTCAACCTCGTAGTTGTCAGGAAAATGCAATCTGAAACCATGGTGGGGGCTGCCTGGGTGGCTCGGTCGGTTAAGGGTCTAACTTTGACTCGGGTCATGATCTCGTGGTTTGTGGGTTCAAGCTTCCTGTTGTGCTCTGTGCTGACCGCTCAGAGCCTGGAGCCTGCTTCAGATTCTGTGTCTCCCTCTCTCTCCGCCCCTCCCCTGTTCACACACACTCACTCTCTCTCTCCCTCTCAAAAATAAATAAACATTAAAAAAAAAAAAACCACAATGGGATAATTTATAATCCACCAAAATGGTCTAATTAAAAAGGCTGACACTGTCAGGGGAAGGTGACGATGTCTGGTGGCAGTGTGAGATCGTCACAACCACTTCGGAAGACGGGCGTTCCATATAAAGGGGAATAGATCTCTGCGTACTGCGCGGCCACACGATTTCACTCCGAGGTTAGGTTCAATACCAAAAATTCAACTGAGGAACTTTAAAAGGTCTAACTGGCTTTGTTAGCCGATTAGTGAATTGGGCAGCATCCTGTGTAGCAAGTAGAGGAGAGCTCCAAAGGGTTACAGGAAAGGAAAGGTTTTTAAAGGTACATAGGGAATGGAAAAAAACAGAAATTATTAGCAAAGGATCCATTGTTTTAGGCAAAGTTGCTGTCCTAAGGAGAACGGAAGGCATCTGTTAGTAAATTTCCCAGTGCAGACTGGGCTGGTCTGACGGCAACTCGTTAAAGGTTACATTTCTGGGAGGGCGAAACGGTTACCGTTCAGGTATAAGTCGTGGCTTACTGACCTGGGTCTTTGGCCCAAGTGACGCCCTTTTGGGCTCGTGGTTCTCTGTTTAACAGGTATAGACCCAATGGGAAAGCATGCTGACATGCATCAGAATATGTTAGCAATAACTTAACAGCATTAGTCAGCTAGAAACAGCCAAAAAGCTCATCAACGATAGCATAGGTTAATAAATTGTGGCAGGGGCGCCTGCGTGGCTCAGTTAAGCGGCTGACATAGCTCAGGTCATAATCTCATGGTTCATGGGTTCGAGCCCCACATCGGGCTTTTGTGCTGACAGTTCAGAGCCTGAAGCCTGCTTCAGATTCTGTGTCTCCCACTCTCTCTGCCCCTCCCCTGCTCATGCTCTGTCTCTCTATGTCTCTCAAAAATAAATAAACGTTAAAATTTTTAAAAAATAAATTGTGGCATATTCATATGATGGAAAGCCGTCAAGGGTGAAGATGAACACGCTATTGTTCTCATAACAGTGTGGATTAATCTCAGACATATCGCTGAGAGAAAGAACCCAAACACAGAATATGCCAGTCTGCTTATGAGTCTATTATATGTGAATATATACGTGAGTCCATTTATAAATTCGAACATAGACAAAGCAAATCAATGGTGTTAGAAGTTGTCACGGTTGGTGACTTTGGGGTACAGGGAAGGAATAATGATTGAAGGCAAAGTAAGGGGTTCCAGAGAACTGGTCCCCTTTTTCTTCTCCCCTGAATTATATGCTTTATTTTTTATTTTTATATAATATATTGTCAAGTTGGCTACCATACAGTGTACACAGTGTGCTCTTGGTTTTGGGGGTAGATTCCCATGATTCACCACTTACATACAACACCCAGTGCTCATCCCAACAAGTGCCCCCCTCAGTGCCCATCCCCCACTTTCCCCTCTCCGCCCTCCCCTCATCAACCCTCAGTTTGTTCTCCGTATTTGGAGTTTCTTATGGTTTGCCTCCTCTGTTTGAAACTATGTTTTCCCCTTCCCTTCCCCCATGGTCTTCTGTTCAGTTTCTCGAGCTCCACATGTGAGTGAAAGCATCTGACATCTGTCCTTCTCAGACTGACTTACTTCACTCAGCATAATACCCTCCAGTTCTATCCATGTTGTTCCAAGTGGCAGGATTTCATTCTTTCTCATTGCCATGTAATACTCCATCGTATATATAAACCACATCTTCTTGATCCATTCATCAGGTGATGGACATTTGGGCTCTTTCCACGATTTGGCTATTGTTGAAAGTGCCGCTATGAACACTGGGGTACATGTGCCCCTATGCATCAGCACTCCTGTATCCCTTGGGTAGATCCCCAGCAGTGCTATTGCTGGGTCATAGGGGAGTTCTCTTGATAGTTTTTTGAGGAACCTCCACACTGTTTTCCAGAACAGCTGTACCAGTTTGCATTCCCACCAACAGTGTAGGAGGGTGGCCGTTTCTCCACATCCTCGCGAGCATCTGTTGTTTCCTGAGTTGTTAATTGTAGTCACTCTGAACTGCACCCCTTTTATTGTGTGGAAGTTACACAGTTGTGTTCACCTGGTTTTAATTCATCAAGACGAAAGCATCTGATGTGTACCCTTTCCATCTACTGCCCAATGCTGTACCAAAGCTCTACATCAATAAAAAGTGTTGTTTTTTAAACCAGGGGCTGAGAAACTGCAGAGTTTCAGCCAAAAGATCGCTGACCCTTCCAGTGACCAATCTCTACTGATTTCACCTTACAGTAATTTCACATTTTAAGGGGTGCTTTTTGTTTTAAATTTCCTTGGGAGGGCACAAACTTTTAAAGGTTGAATCTGCATACCTGAAGCTGTGAGATAATGACAAATGTCAAGGTCTTCACTTATGCCCTAACATCCAGACACAATGATAATTGAGAGATATCTCAGATGACGTTTCTCATCTTCCTGACTCTTTTTTTTTTTTTTTGAACTCCGGGTTCCTTTTCAAATTTGCAAATTGCTGCTAAGCACGTACTAGCATTAAGTACATTAACATTCCTCAGAACAAATGTCAGAGTGAATACAAAAGCTGTCCTTTTACCTAGAACATATGGCTCTAACAACAACAGTGCTAATTTTTCATGTACCAGAGATGAACAGTTTGGCTTTTGTGCCTTTTCTTTTTTTTTTTAATGAATTCAGTCTGTTCCTGGTCCCAAGCCTGTCATACGTCTCTTTCTTTCTGAATGGCTCTCAAAAACGAGATGACAATCTGTGGATATTTCCCTTTACCACTGTGGGTATTCATCTCTTGGAAGAGCTGGGATCAGATGAAAGTATGTGTTTCTTGGAATAGAAATTACAGATGGGTAGAATTCCATCACATTGAGCTTCACCGCATTTTCTATTGAACAGTTAGCCCTTGTCTGGGTAGAAAGGCTTCCCACCATTTTCTGGCAAAGTGGGTTTTTATTTACTCCATAATAACAGATATTTTGTATTTCCCATTTTGTAAGATGTCAGATAAATGTATTCTTTTGCCAAAAAGGATGATTTTCTATGTCTAAAGCTCAGGCTATGTGTGTGTGTGTGTATGTGTGTGTGTGTACATGGTATGTATCCCTTATCCTGTAAGTGGACTAAAAATTTGACCATAAATAAAAGGTATATTTATTTATTCCATAAATTTGTTTTATAAAATATTTTAAAATTCAATTTTTTAATTTTTTTAGTGTTCATTTATTTTTGAGAGACAGAGAGACAGAGTGGGAGTGGGGGAGGGGGAGAGAGAGACAGACACAGAATCCAAAGCAGGCTCCAGGCTCTGAACTGTTAGCAGAGAGCCTGACGTGGGGCTCGAATTCAAGAACTGCGAGATCATGACCTGAACCGAAGTCGAAAACTCAACTGACTGAGCCACCCAGGCATCCCTAAAATCCAATGAATTTAATCTAATTTTTAATATAGCAGAAGCTACATGCTATAAGGCTGCACAACAAAATGTTATAAATGACGTAATAATTAATTTAAAGCAAGATTTTGTAAAAGGACCACAATACTCTTAATATGCAGTAAAACCCAGCAGGTGTCTCTTATTTTGGAAGAAGCTGTCATTAGTCAAAAGTCAGCACACATGAAATTAAAAATACCAACAAAGACTTATGTTTTATAAAACTGACCAAAATATTGATGGCATGCCTCCTTTTTGTGGATGCTCAGACCTTTCAGAACAAAGCACATGGAAGGAGCTTGGGAAGGCGGTGGAGTAGGAGGACCCTGAGTGTCCACCTGTCCATGCTTACAGCTAGATACCATCCACATCCCAGTTATAAACCGGAGAGGGAAGTGAGGAGGGGCGGAATGAAGCCTCTGGAAATACCACCAGCTATTTCATGTATTTCTACCACTGGTTTTACTTAATCCTCAGAAAGCTATATGCTACTCTTGAGACCTGCAGAGAACACAGGATTTATTTCCAAAGCTGATAGAATTTTGTTCTCGAACCTTCGGTCTACGGTTGTTGCAGGCTCGTGGGAGCAGGGAGGAAAGAGTTGCCAATTAGAGCTTTCTCTTCTGGTTTAAATACTTCCTTGTAGGTAGATGCTCAGGTATTCTGAGTTCTCCCCTTCTCCTCCCCTAGAGACTGGTGACGCGGTGACCTCATGGTGGCCGGGAGAGGAGGCCTCAGGTCCAGCTTCTTGTGTTGCCCCTGGAGTCTTTGCGGTCGTCCTGTGGATGTCCTGGTTGCCGGCTCCCTGCGCTCTACTGGCGGTCACTGTTAATCACTGCTGACGCTGAACCTGTGGTCTAGTCTCTTGGCGTGGGCGGGGCTCCATCCTTGTCCCTTGCCACCTCAGTCCTGCGCTACTGACTGTGGTGACTCACAATTGCTTCCTCCCGCTGCCCTTCTTTCCTCTCTTCTCTCTCCCTCTCTCCATTTCTCTCTCCCTCCCTTCGGCCTTCTTCTCCACTGATGTTTACTGAACATCTACTATGTGTGAGGCACTGTATTCGGCTCCTGGAATCCAGGAATGATACCAAGACCGCTGTCTCCTTGCAGTCTGCATTTTAATGAGGGGAGTCAGATAATTAGCAATGAGCAGAAGTAAATTATATTGTATGTTCAGAGGAGATGAGCACTATGGAAGAGAAAAGGAAAGAAAAAGTAAAGCAGGGTGGGCGAGATCAGGGGTGTGGAGATGGGGTAAGGGGCAGGTGTGGTGTTAAACAGAGTAGCCGGGAAAGGCAGGAGCAAGCCAGGGCTGGTGGGACCCAAAGCTTGTGCAAGTTGGAAGACCTGCCCCCTTGAGAAACAGAATTGTGAATAAAACCTTAGTCCTCAAAGGGAATATTTCTTTAGAATCAGAAAAGATGACGGTAAATTATTTTGGCCCCTATCCTCTGCCTCAACAATTTACCGGAAACGTTTACACAGAAATGCTTCCTAATTATACACCGTCGCCTTCTCCACACTCCGCAACCACCAGTAGCTTCCAGCACACGCTGGGGCTGGTGCAGGGCATGAATCCTGTGACGTCCGCTCCGAGCTTCGTGCATAAATCTGCCGCTGCAGGTGTGTCTCACTGAGAAAGGGAGATGGTCCAGGACCAGAAGGAGGGGAGAGAGACAGCCAAGGACATAGAAATACGGAGAAAAGCGTTCCAGGGAGAGCAAATTCCGTAACAGTCCCCCATCTGTGCCACGATGACTGTTCTGTTGGCGAGCGCTGGAGTGGCAGGGACAGGGGCTGGCTGACAGCAACCCGGCCATCTGCCTGGTGGTTTTATGTCTCCTCCGCAGCCGCAGCTCTCTGGCAAGCACGTCCTCTTCCACAGGGGCAGCCATTGCCTCTTCCCTAGACCTCCTCATCCCCTTCCAAACTGATTCCTTCCATGCCCTTAGCAAATGAGTCAAAGCCATTCACCAAGGCCTGAAATCCATGTGTGTACTTACCTTGAACTGCTTCTCTCTCCATAGAAAGGGATCCCCTGGGAGGATTTCGTTCTCATCAGTGTCTCTTAGGACCATCGCTTGGTTGGATCTTATAGCTCACGTCAATGGACTGCCTTGATTGCGCTAACTCATATTTGAACCAAGCTATTTTTTTCTTCTCTGTCAACCAGCCGGAGGTGTGTGATGAAGGCAGGGTGAAGGTCTGTGCATTAGTTTTCTAGAGCTGCTGTAACAAGGCACCACAAACAGACGGGCTTACACAACAGCAGTTGTGCCCTGTGCGAGCACGCCTGGTCCCTGGTGAGAATGGAGACTGAAACCCACATGGTGATGTCAGGGACCGCATCGACCCAAAGGAAGGACTTTTTCTATTTGTACCCAGGCGAGCAGAGATTGTCTAGGAGAAATGTAAGGTGGGCTGTTGACAGGTATTTTAGCCCTACTTTATCGTGGGTAGAACGTAGGTTAAGGTGATTTGAAGGTTACCCAAAGGTTTTTATCTTCAACATTCAAATTACTTTGTCTCTTTGGAGTCACATTGGGATCCAGGAAACAGAAAGCAACATGTCCAACTTAAAACCCCCCCAAAAATTCCTCACGTTTATGAAACAAAAGGGAATGTTATTACAGACTATAATCTCAACAAGATCCTGGCTCCTAAAACGGAGGAATTTGGATTCTCTGTCCTCCATGGCAAAGGAACAAAGTATGTCTTTCCCTTGGAAAGAAGCAGACTGACACTGAAAAGAAATGGCGGATGTAAGTAAGTCTCCACGTTAGCAGACTATTTTCATTTTTCCATAGTCAAGGAAAATGTTAAACGATTCTAATCCTCATGTTTTCATAATTTTATAGCTTCATAACCAAAACTGATTGGAAAGGGGAAAGAATTGCCGTATCGTACAATGAAGTTGTCCAATGAGGTTTGGGAATATGAACGTTAGCAGGCACGTGAATACTTTTGCGACTGTTGGCTATTAGAAGCAGGACTCCATTTCTGCCTTGAGGAAGATTCTGATGATCTATAAAATGTCAGCCGATCTTGTCACAAATTAGTGGTTCATCTGAACCTCATCAAGATTATAGAACATGCAGCTTCTGTTGTATAGATGATGAAAGAGTGTTTCCTCGCAAAATCTCCAGCCAGCCCCAGTTCGGCCGGGTGCAAATTAGAAACCTTAAGTGAGACCTAGAGTGTTGGAAAATAGGTTTCTCATGTAAAGAAAAAATGCACTGAGGATTCAGAACAATATCTGTTATTAACAGCTCTATCACAATGCCATTAAGGAATTTACAGTCATCAGGGCAACTTTCGGTAGACCACTTTAAAATTTACTCTTTCCTTTCCATGGCAACAAATCTATGGTCATTGATGCTGAGAAAAGTGGATGATCAATCGTGGGTGTCGCCACCAATGTTCAATTTCAAGACCAACCATCATACATGAGTGGTCCAATGCACTGACACTCTTTGGACACGTTATTAACACAGATTTCCATGTAATACTTGTTTGTTTGCAAGTGCTGTTTGTGAGGCCATGTGGATATAGAGATTAAAAAGACAGAGTCTGACACTTAGGAATTTCACAATCCAGTGATAAGCCAATGTCACTGTATTATATTGTCTGGTAGATGTATGAACAGAATAGTGTGTCGGCACGTAGGGGAAATACCTAATCCAATTGGGACAGTCTTCTTAAATGAGATGCCACTTGGGTTCACTGTTTCAGGGACAGTAGGAGTCAGCTAGACAAGCAAATGGTAGAAAGTCACTCCAGGGACAGACAGCACTGTATGCAAAAGCAAAGAGGTGTGAGGCAGCGCAGCAAGATTCATAAATTAAATGCGATTCATGATCGTTGGGCAGTGGGTGTGAATAGGCGCGAAAGGCAAGATCAGAAAACACCTTCTAGATTGTTCTAAGGAATATGGGTGTTCTCCTGAGAGTAGAGGGGAGGTATTCATATGATCTCACTCATGTGTGGAATTTAAAAAACAAAACAAATGACCAAAGAAAAAAGAGACAAGAGACAGACTCTTAATTATGGCACACAAACTGATGCGACCAGAGGGGAGGCAGGTGGGGGGAAATATGTGATGGGGATTAAGGAGAACTCTTGTGATGAGCACCGGTTTTGTATGGAAGTGTTGAATCGCTATACTGTACACCTAAAACTAATATAACACCATATGGTAACTGGATTAAAATAAAAACTTAAACAAAGAAGAGGTATTAAAGGATTTTGAGCAGTGAAAAGACAGGATATTATGTGCATATTAAAAAAAATCCTTCTGACAATAAGGTAAGGAGTAGATTCACAAAATAGTCCCTAAAAGAGGTAGAAAATTCTGGAATGTTACAGAAATACTGAGCCATCCACCAAGTCATCAAACATGAAGACAGAGACGATGAAGAAACATTTAAAAGCTATTTAGGCTATAGCTTCAATTGGAGACATGGAACAATTAATTTTAAGGCCAGGGAGAGAAAGGAGTCTCAGATAACGCCCACTGTTTCATGGTGGGAGCAGGGTGTCATCTGCTGAACAAAGGAAGCAGCGTCTTTGGGGGACGGGTTGTGGGAGCTTTGGACATGCCATGCTCGAGGGGCCTATGGATCGTACGCGGGGAGCTGTCTAGCAGGAGGACACATCCTTGAATCTGAAGTTCTGAAGAGTGATGCTGGCTCAGAGGAGACATTTGATGGAGCACCTGGGTGGCTCTGTGGGTTAAGCGTCCGTCCCCGGCCCAGGTCATGATCTTGTGGTTCGTGGGTTCGAGACTCCAGTCGGGCTCTGTGCTGACCGCTAGCTCAGAGCCTGGAGCCTACTTCAGATTCTGTGTCTCTCTTTCTCTCTCTGTCCCTCCCTTGTTCACGCTCTGTCTCTCTATGTCTCTCAATAAATAAATAAATATAAAAAATGTATATTTCTTAAAGAAGACATTTGGAAGTCACCGGCAGTAGTGAAAAGCCATGAGTGGGATCCCCAGAGAGCGTGCAGAGCCAGGGGACAAGTAGGTTAAAGTCTTTGCAGGGGCACCTGGGTGGCTCAGTTGGTTAAGCGTCAGGCTTCGGCTCAGATCATGATCTCCTGGTTGGTGAGTTCAAGCCCCGCATTGGGCTCCGCACTGACAGTGCAGAGCCTGCTTGGGATTCTCTCTCTTCTTCCCTCTTTGCCCCTCCCCTGCTCATGCTCTCTCTCTCAAAATAAGTAAATAAAATTAAAATAAAATAAACCTGTGTGGTAACAGCTAACATGTCAGATTTTTTTTTTAGTGAGACAGTTGAATCAAAGAAAAAGGTCAACCAATTCAAGAGGCTGTAATTTGATTATAAAGTAGTAAGACAAATTCCACAACAATCAATTAATCTTATTATATTTGAGTCAGACCTAGAGTGTTTACTCTCTTCTGGAAATAGGGAGCTTTGGGGAGCCCAACGATGATGTCACTGAATGTTACTTTATGATGACTGGAAGTACACACACATCTATTAACATTCTCTTTGCCTTCGAGCCTTGATACTAAAAATATGACCCAGTTTATGTCACCCTGCTTTTCATATGATCACTAAACTCATTATTTTCCCTGACATAATCTCCTGTTTGATGACTCAAGTACTAATGAATTCAATACAATATCTGTTATTGTCAGAAAAAAAATCCTGGTAGAACTTAGCTCTTATCTTGGTTGATGATGCTGGTCTGAATTCACAAATGTAATTCAAATTCTTCTGAGACCATGTGAGATCTCTTCGCTTCATTTTCTGTTCAATGCATGAAGCAATTAGCTTTGGTTATATTCATATAATACTTTCCCATAGTAGTATATGAACATTTTGGAAGAAATACTGCTTCAACTTTTTCAAACAAACTTTAAAAAATATTAAAACCATAGACCTAAGAATATCAAAAATAGTGGAAGGCAGACTCTGGCCAAGAACAATATAACAAAGGTATTGAAAATCGATACCCGTCAGCCAACTCATTAGTTGGGTGTGTGGGAGGCACATGATGCTCTCTCTCTTGATGGAAGGGATCGGTGCCCCATGATGAAGGCTGTGTCTATGTGAGGTGAAGAATTACACTGGATTTTTCACATTATGTAGACCATGGCTTAGATAATCTAGAGTAGTGAAGACATCAGAGATCCATTGCTCTAACTGAAACAAGAGGACGTTTCCAAGTAGCAGGGGTAGGAATAAAGACAGGAAAGTAGACCTGAGCCACACAGGGCAGAGCCCGAAGAGGTCAAAGACCCTGGACCAGCATTCCTGGGGGCGTGTTGACGGAGCTTTTCTCTGCAGAACCCTTTGGAGAGTATAAAATGCCCTCACAATAATGGTTACCATGCATTTTGTTGACCCTCATTTCTATGATTTTTATCTGTGAGGTTTTTCTCCCTTTTTCTCCCTTTAAACAAAATCTCAATTGTTCCATATTTTTTAGGTTTCACCTATTTTACTGTCACATCTTGAGGCAGTCCAGGCAGTCCACCCCTGTCCACGGACCATGGACAGCGCCTTGTATTTGTACAACTATTTGACAACGGTTTGCACACACGACCTGCGTCAGGTGTTCAGCGAATGTGTGTGATGCTTCTACATATGCTCTTCCACATCTCGTCTGAGCCTCAGGGCAGCCCTATGAAGAAAGCAGGACGAAGTTTAATGCCGTTTTTCAAGAGGAGACAGTGGACCAGAAATTATGAAACAGGAGCAGGATCCTTCCTGCAGGAGTTACAAGTAGAACTCCAATTTGACCCTTGCTGACTTCCCTTTTGCCAGCTCCTCCTCCTTCTGGGGCATCCAAAACAGATCGGCAAAGAATCTGGAGCACATCTGCCCCTCCCAGACCTCCCCCTCCCCAGGTCTTCCTTGCTACTGAAATAGAAACCACACCAAGTTCGGGCTTTGAGTCCCCACCGCAGTTTTTAGCCGCGTGTCCATGGACCCTTGTGAGAGTTAAAGCTGGGCTTCTGAGAAGTCTCCAAACCACACGCAAACCATGTTTCTGTGCATATTTCCAAAGCTACCAGCAGATTCTCAAAAGGCCCATCAGGCCACCCATCATCTGAGTCCATCTTATACCTAAATCTCCTGAAGGTTTCCAGACTTCCAGTCTCTCCTTCAGCAGAAGACGCAGGTTATTAATGAAGTCCCATTATTTCGAATATGTGACATGTTTCTTTATACTGCAACCTTAGCAAAATAAATACATGAGAAACTCCTGGTCAACAGGAGTTTGGGGGTAAATAGAGCCAACGCTTAGCTTCATCGAGGTTTAGCAGGACTTACTGAGTCCGACGGACGAATCAGATCTCCGGGACAGGCTCAGATCAGTGAGCATTAGCACTCCCCCAGCTTGCTCCTGGAGAGCCCGATGAGGCTTGGGATTCTGAGGGGCGTCCCGGACCCACCGACTTAGAGCCTCTGAGTCTCTGTCATCTGCATTTCAAATGACGACCTTGGTTAATCCTGACCAGTGGTCCTGCCAGCAGTCTACACAAGGAGAAAAAACAGGCTCTAGAGGCTGTCACTTTCGCATTTCAGGAATCTCTCTCCTTACACATAAAGAAGTTTAATTTTTTAAAAAATGGGGGGTGGAGACGCCTGGGTGGCTCAGTCGGTTAATCATCCAACCCTTGATTTCGGCTCAGGTCATGATATCACAGTTCCTGAGTTTGAGCTGGAGTCTGGGTCTGCTCTGACAGTGTGGAGCCTGCTTGGGATCTGTCTCTCTCCCTTTCTCTCTGCCCTTCCCCTGCCCAAGCTCTCTCTCTCTCTCAATCAATCAATCAATAAAAAAGAAAGAGAAAGAAAGAAACTTAAAAAATAAAAATAAAAAATAATAGGAAGTCATTGAAGCAGAAGCCACACACAGAAAGGTGCACAACACCAATGACTCATTCGCTCAGGGATTTGTCACACGGGAACACAGTGGCGTAAGCACCAGCCAGGTCAGCCCAGGGGACACTGCCGGCTTCCCAGGAAACACCCCTCTTCGGGGCGCCGCCCTCCAGTCTCTCTGCAAAGGTGCCGCTTGTTTTGCCTGGTTTGGCGCTTGATACACGTTGAATCGTAGACTATTCTTTTGTGTGTGGTAGCGTCCGATGACAGAAGCCACGCCAGTTATATGAACAGAGGTAACTAAGTTTACCCTAAGACTTGCTGGTATTGGGGAATCGAGAAGGCAAAAAGGGACACTGGGTGGCGTGGAGGCAGCACGCTCAGGGTGTCATGACCGCCGCCAGGACCGAGCGAGCAAAGAAAGCAAGCTGGGATTATTCTCGTTTAGCAGACAGAGAGGCCGGGTGCTGTGGACTGAAGCCTCCAGGTCTGAGGCAGCGCAGTGATGCTTTTTCTGTGACCATTTAAAACCCGAAAGTGGAAACACTCGAGGCAGCAGGAGGGAGCCGGTCCATTTCCTCTTTGGGCCCTGTGGGCTGCCTCTCGCGCCCCCTGGTGGCAGGCCTTGGTGGGACGCCAGCGCGCGAAGCAGAGATGTGCTTCAGGGTCCCGGCCGCAGCCCTGGGAGAATGACGGAAGGGGCTTGAAGCTGAAAGACAAGGCGGAGGTTCTCCAGCTCAACACGCTGCGAGTGTGATCCGTCCGTGTTAGGAGCATCAATGGCTCGTCCATGGCTCGTATGTTTTTATTCGGCTGTATGAATAGACCACGATGTATCATACCACTTTATTGTTGATGGATATTTGGGTTCTATATTTTGACGACTACAAATGAGACTGAGAATGAACATTTTAGACTTGTCTCTTGGGCACATGTGTCCAGCCTTCCGTGAGTGTATGCCTACAGGTGGATTGCCAGGTCGTAGGGGATAGTATGTTCAAGCTTTAGTAGATAAGGCAAAACAGCTATCCGACGTGGTTCCAGAGGAGACACTGCCACCGTCCAGGGCAACTCCTTATGTGGTCGATTTTCTAAATTTTAGCCAATCTGATGTGAAGGTAGTGGTATGTCATTGTAGTTTTAATTTTCACTTCCCTGATAACCAATGAGGTTGAGTATATTACATATAGATTTTTCAGCCATTTTTATATAACTTTCTGTGAAATGTCTGTTCAAATCTCTTGTACATTTCAGTTTTGGACTATCTTTTTCTTATAGGTTCATGAGCATTCTTTGTATATACTGATTATAAGTCTTCTATCTACTATATAATATGCTTTTTCTTGGCTTTAATTTGCCTTTTCCACTCTGTTAATGAAGAGCAGTTCTTTTTTTTTTTTTTTTTTTTTTTTTTTTTTTTTTTTTTTTACCATGGTAAGAAACACATAACATTAGATGTACCATCTTGGGCCACCTGGGTGGCTCAGTTGGTTAAGTGTCCAATTCTCGATTTCAACTCAAGTCATGATCTCATGAGTTGTGAGATCGAGCCCCGCATCAGGTTCTGCACTGACAGCATGGAGGCCGCTTAGGATTTTCTCTCTCCCTCTCTGCCCCTCTTCCCCTCAAAATAAATAAGTAAACTTAAAAAAATAAATTTACCACCTTAAGCATGTTTAAGCGTACAGTTCAGTATTATTTAGTATATTCACATTGTTATTCAACAGAACTCTTTCATCTTATAAAACTGAAGCTCTATATCCATTAAATACTAACCCCCCCTTTCCACCTGGCTCTTGGCAACTACCTTTCTCCTGTCTGTTTCTGTGGTTTTCAGACTGTAGATACTTCATATGAATAGAATCATACAGTATTTGTCCTTTTGTGATGGATTCAGTTCACTTAGCGTCATGTCCCAGAAGTTCCTAATTAAGTACAATGTATCATTTTCTTTTTATGGTTAGTACTCTTTGAATCTTGTTTAAGATCTTGTTTTTCTTAACACAGGGTTATGAAGTAGTATCTTGTTATCTTCCAGATCTGTGCTAGTAGAGTTGCCAAGTGGCCAATGTATTACACAGTACAGAGAGTTCTACCGGACGACACCCATCTAGAAGTTGTGCTGTTTACTTTTCACGTTTGGTTCTGCAATCCACCTGGAATTAATCTTTGCATACGTGTTTGGTAGTGTTAAGTTTTAAGTTTATCCACATAGATCTCCAGTGAACCCAGCATTATTTATTTTCCCCTGGTGCTCTGCAGTGGCCAACTTAGTAATTTATGAAGTCTACGTTTATCAGTGAGCCTGTTTGCAGATTCTCTATTCTGTTCCACTCACCTATTTATCTACCCTGGTGCTGACTAGTACCACATGATCTTAATTACCACACTTAAATATGTCTTCACATCTGGTAAACAACTTTTCTCACCTTGTTCTTCTTCAGCAATGTCTTGGCTCTCCCTGGACGTTTACATTTCCAGGCACATTTTTATTTTATTATTTTTTAAATTTAAAATAATCTTGGGGCTCTTGGGGGGCTCAGTTGGTTGAGCATCTGACTCTGGATTTCAGCTCAGGTCAGGATTCCAAGGATGTGAGATCGAGCCCCAGGTCAGCCCCATACTGACAGCTTGGAGCCTGCTTAGGATTCTCTCTCTGCCTCTCTCTAGATAAATAAATTTTAATCTCAAACTCATAGAATAGTTTCAAGCACAGAACAAAGAACTATTATGAACCGTTTGAGAGTACATCACCCTATCACCCTTGAACATGTCAGTGGATTCCGACAGAGACATTCCCGTGTAAAATCAACCATCAAAATCAGGAAATCAGCACCGACAGAGTATTACCATTTAAACTTTAGACTCGGTTCTAGCTGTCTCACAGATCTAGTCTGGAACCACATACTGCATTCAGCATATGCGTGTTTCGTCTCTATTAATCTAGAACATTTCTCGGTCTTTCCTTGAATGTTTTGCCCTTGACGCTTTCTGAAGACTATAGACCATTTACTTTGTAGAAGGCCCCCCAGTCTCCGGTTGTTCATGTTCGATCGTTTTTAGACCCAGGTCGTAGGTCTTTGGCAGACCTGTCACAGCGGGAATGCCGTGTCCTCCTCGAATCTTCTTCAGTGGTACATGAATTGGATTTGGGCCGTTGTTGGTCATGTTAACTCTGAACCCTTGATTAAGGTGGTGTCTGCCAGGGTTCTCCACTGTGAAGTTACATGTATTTCCCCTTGGATTAAATGTTCTTAGAGAAGGTACTTTGAAATTATATGAATACCTTCTACCTCTATAAGCTTTCAATGAATGAATGAATGAATGAATGAATTTAGATCAGTACAGACTGATAGTATTCTGTTGTACTCAGTGGTCTGTACTCTGTGACTATTGTGACTTATTTTGATGCTCAAAGTCTCCCTGATTTGATTAGATATAGAAATTAATGTAGTACGTCTGTGAGGGTGTGTCTTCTCAAGTTTTGTCCCCTGGGAGGTTCTGGGAGCAGGGACACCTCAACAGCACAACTCCAGGCTCTGGTTGTGCTAATTTCTACATCTGTTTGTGTATTTAAATTGACGAGTTCACGGTGATAACTTTATTTAAAAATTTTTTCAGAGTGAATTTTTTTGAGAGACAGACAGAACACGAGCAGGGGAGGGGCAAACAGAGAGGGAGACACAGGATGCAAAGCAGGCTCTAGGCTCCGAGCCGTCAGCACAGAGCCCGACGTGGGGATTGAACTCAGGAGCTGTGAGATCCTGACCTGAGCTGAAGTCGGACCCTTAACCGCCTGAGCCCCCGGGCGCCCGGCTCAGTGTCATCTTTAAGTGCTAGTCAGTACCCTCGAGTTCATCTAGTTTCCCTCTCATATTTGTAATTCCTTTGTCTAACAGTGGAAAACCAGGCTCCTAGTATTTTTAAATACTTACTTATTTGATCGGTCCTTCTATAAATAACAAGTCTCCTGTTGTCACTCTCAGCCCCCTCTCCCCCCTTGTGGGCACGTTCCTTCCCGGACCTGGGTTTCAACGCCTATGCTGGGCCGTGCACACACCTGCCCTCCCTCGGCTCACACTCAATGCCAGGTGGCTCCCCTTACCTCTGATGACCTGACCTGAGGCCGCCCTTCCTCCCAACCTGCACCTGCCTCATGGCCACCCTCAGCCTACTTGGACCTTGGCACCCTATGCCGGGCCCCTCCCTCCAAGTGGATGCCCTCCTCACCCCATGCTTGTTACAAACGCTCTTGGCAAGACGTCCCATGATTTGTAAAGTCTTCCTACGCTTATTTACGTATTTCTATCTGCAAAGCACGTTGGTGAAGCCGTCCTTTCCACCCAGCACCCTTTGTGAGCACCTTACTCACCCATCCCCTTTTGGCTCTTTCAAAGCGGACCCATGCTTGTTTGGTGCCTGGAGATTTCTACCGCTCCTACTGTGACAGGCGCAGGGCAGTGGCTTGGACAGTACGGGGCTCCCCTGGGATCTCCTCCTCCATGTCTTGGTGGCTTCTCAAATGCAACACTCCCCGAACGCACTGCTGACTGGCACCCTCATGCTTCCACCGGTTTCCCTGTCTCCGAAGGTGGCGACTTCTATCCCACCAAGCCAGAAATCCGGGAGTCATTCTTAATTCCTCTTCCTCCCCACCTCTGTGCCCAATTCTTTCAGTTTCCCTACGAAGTCTGTCTCAGATCTGTCCCCTTCCCTCGTGCACTGCCATCTCGCCCACACCATCCCGCCACGTCTTGGAGTCCAGGGATGGCCGCCTGTCTGCCCCCGGGTGCCGGGAGTTAGTCTCCTGTACCTCACACCAGTCGTGTGCTTATGTGCACCTGGGACAATGGGGTCTGTGCCTGTGTCCCGGTGCAGTGAAAGGAGGAAAGCGGGGTCCTGTCGCACAGGGCGGGCGTGGGGGGCTGGGCAGCAGGGAGGACAGGGCCCGGCCTGGCGCAGGGGGCCATGAGGAAGACACAGCATTCCTGGAAGCCATGACCATGGAGGCTGGCGGGGATCCAGGCCCACGACCGGAGACAGGAGGGGGCCACGGACCTGCGTGGGCAGACACCCACTGAGGGCCAGACACCTTGCCTCTGGGGCTGCCAAGTCACCTTCCACCGAACATTTAGAGGTCGGTTTCGCTTCCTAGGCAGAAGGAGAGGGCGCAGGAGATGCTGATCTGACTGATGCTAAACCTGCAGCAACCAAGCCTGCGTTTCTTTCACTAGACGGCGTGAGAGCTCGAGGCAGAGTTTACTCTAAATTCTAGAAAAATCAGGGGCGCCTGGGTGGCTCAGTCAGTTGAGTTTCCGGCTTCGGCTCAGGTCGTGATCTCCCGGTTCGTGGGCTCAAGCCCCTAGTCAGACTCTGCTGACAGCTCAGAGCCTGGAGCCTGCTTCCGATTCTGTGTCTCCTTCTCTCTCTGACCCTCCCCTGCTCATGCTCGCTCTTTCTCTCTCTCTCAAAAATAAATAAAAATAAAACAAAAAAATCAGAAAGTGTATTTTTTTTTGTTTCATTTGCCTGGGTTTTATGGATTGAAATAGTTGCTCAGACTACCAATGAGTTAATGCCTGACACCTTTGTAAGCAAGAGACCCGTGCTTCCCAGGGTCCCTCTCCTAGAAACAACTCGTGTCACATGTCCTTGACCGCTAAAGGTGGTTGGATATGCACCTGCAGGTTTTTATTTCTGTTCCCATGAATTTCTTAGGGGGTCCCTATATGCTATCAAGTCTTTTAAATTTGGGAACTATGCCTTTTATGTAGTCAGAAATGTCCATAAAGTCTTTTTTTTTTTTTAGGTATCTCCATTATTTCAATCTCCCTTTATTAAGATTATGTCCATATGCAGGATCTCATCTGAATCTGATTTCACATCATGAAATTACACTCCCTGACTGCATGACAGTTATTAAGTCATGAGGACCATTTACTTGCGTGTGGAAGTTAACATCTCCTTGTCTCACATTTTCCTTATATTTAATGACTGCATCGAATCTTCTGTTGTGGTCTTTCTGCCAGGGCGCTGCCTAACTGGCTTCCCTCACTGCTTTTATTGGTCCTTTTTCTGTCTCTGTCTTGGCATTTCTTGGAGAAGTTTTCTTTTGGTTCTTGTCTTTCCTAGCACACGCGCGCGCACACACGTGCACAGACACCCCTAAATTTTACCCTGGTGTTGTTGGCAGGACGAGGTCTGATATGGCAGGATTGGAGGCACAACCGCTGATACCCGCTTCAACACAGACCTCAGGCCGGCTTGGCTGCTCTGCCACCACTTACACACTTGTGGGCCGAAGACTCAGTTTCCCTACTGCAGAGCTCAGCTAACTCTGGCCGGTGCACCAGGCAGCCCACTGTCTCAGGACGCTACCTGTTTTGGGCCTGCCTGCCGGCTCAGAATGGTTTTTATATTTTTAAGTGGCTAAAACGAACCCCCCCTAAAAGACAGTATTTTAACGCTAGTGAGAATGACATGAAATTCACATTTCAGTGCTCAAAAATGCAGTCCTCATGGGGCACAGCCGCTCACGTGTCTGCGCATCGTCTGTGACGCTTCCCGGCCATAAGGCAGAGGCGATTTACTCTCCGGCGCTTTGTAAAAAAGTCTGTCAACCTCTGCCTTACCTGGAAAAAAAGGATAATGATTCCTACATCAGTGGGTTATTTTTGTGTGTGAGGATTAAATGGGTACTAGAAATTTTAAAAAACGGGGCTGCACCTGAAATATGCAGGGGCTTGAGAAATAATCTTCACCCAAGCCTGCTCCTTTAACCTCATCATTCCCCAGACGGTGACTCCTCGGGTCCAGGTGGTTTTGCAGCCGAGTGCAGAGCATCCGCAGAGCCAGAGAGACGGACCAACGAAATGTACTTTGTATTCTGTGTAGAAATACCTTTCATTAATGAACCTCCCAGAAGCGCACGAGGATTAATTTAAACCTAAACGCTTCCCCGTTAATGGGATAAGCCTCGAATACACAGTACACAAACGACACAGCAGAGTTTAATAATTTATACGTGTTGTATGGGTTGCAGCACAAAGGTGGGAAAAGGCGAGTGTGCTTGTAAAACGTTCCCAAGGGTCTGGGAGATGCCAAGTGCTCCAGAAAGGGTCTCTGCCTTGCCTTTGCGAGACAAGCCTGTGTTTCTGAATCCTGTCCCCAAGTACCTCGTGTGCGTCGGGAATTTTATGTTCGTCTGGCCACTAGAGAGCACTTTGAGACTAACAAACCTTGGTCTGGGCACCCAGGCCTCCCTTTGAACCCGGTCTCCGGCTGCCGAGTGGGGGGCCCTGCGTTCAGTCACCGCGCCATCCAGCTACGGCGGTGGCTTACAAATGGCCATCAAGGCTGATGGATGCATTTTGTGAAGCTTAGTGACCTGTGGTAGTGATAATGAAGTATTCTGAAGCCCGGCTCACATTTTATTCTGTCACTATGGTTTTCTGCCTCTGGTGACATCACCTAATTTGTCCTGCTTTGCCGCGTGTTTCTAAGGCGAGCGTTTGAGCCAGGGGTCCCGCTTCCTTATTGTTCGGTCTCTTTTCTGTCAGATTGAATTTCTCTCAGAGAGAAAATATTGCCTGATATTGATTCCAGCGCACGAGATCATTTCAGTTTCTCCCTCTGCAGTTCATCCGACACCCTGTTTAAAGTCTTGAAGGGGCTTTTCCAAGGCTAAGAGGCGCAGTTCAAAAGACCAGTTCTTAAGTGTGTTTAAAAGACCCTTGGCCACATTTTCTGAGGTTTCATCAGGAGTTTGCAGCGATACACTTTCCATTGTCATTACAACGGGGCCGTATCACAGGGAGTTGTACCAACAAGGCCATCAAGTTTTCTAAAAAGCTATAAAGCTTTGATGTTTTCTGGCCTATTTCTTACTGTGCTCTCAAACATGTTTAGCTTCTGCTGAGCGAAATGTGTACCTCTAAAGGCGTATGCGATGAAAACCTCTTCAAGCATCTCAGTTACTATTGCAATATCTGTCTAGACAGCAGGAGGAGGAGATTCTGTTTGGTGAAGTGAGCCGGAGTGGGGGGGGGGGTGTACTTTGTGGCGCACATTGTGAATGAATAATACAGATCTTTCCATCAGTGCTGGGGTCTGGCCGTGGAGATAGAAGACGCACCTAGTTTCCCGTTCGCTGCTTCTGGGCATTTCGTGAAGCCATTTCATTCCCGCGTTCTTGTTTGCATCAAAGAGGAACCAAAGGGGGCGCCTGGATGGCTCAACTCTTTGGGCCTCTGACTTTGGCTCAGGTCGTGATCTTACAGTTCGTGGGTTCGAGCCCCGCGTCGGGCTCTGTGCTGACAGCTAGCTCAGAGCCTGGATCCTGCTTCGAATTCTGTGTCTCCTTCTCTCTCTGACCCTCCCCTACTTGCACTGTCTCTCTCTGTCTTTCAAAAATAAATAAAACATCAAAAAAAAAAAAAAAAAGGAACCAAAGGCCTGGGTTCTAGCCCTGTTCCCTAACCCCACCGAGCTGTTTATAAGGATAGGTTTGTAGGGGGCTTCCTTGATGTTTCCAAAATTCTAAATACTTTCTCCCTCTTTGGAATGACACTTGACTTTCAAGTGAAGAGTATTTCTGCATGTGAGATGTCAGGTCTAATAATACCCTGCCTAATGTGACACCGAAATCGCTCGTAGAATTTGCCACCTTTTTTTTTTTTTTTTTTTACAAAAAGGGGTTCTTTGCTCCGGTCCGGGCGCCTGGCTCGGAGAATCCGGCTAACAGAGGCAGGCCGTTACAAACAGATGGATGGCTGCAGAAGGAAATTACACTCTAGAATGTAAACTCGCTATCTCACCCTTTGCCAACACAGAACCATGTGCTACGTGAATAGCAAGGGAGTGAATGGGCTATTAACAAAGACTTTCAAGAAATAGACTCCTGTGGGTTTCACCGGGAGCCATGAATATGAAAGGAGCCATGAAAATATAAAGGAGTGGAAGGCAAAGATAAGGAGTTTACAAGGGGGTGTAAGCATTGTTGTGCAGATACTGCTGGTGTTCCCAGCCCGACTCAGTTCCAGGAACCTTGCTCTGAAATCCTAGAGGGTCTTCTTCCTGCCCGCACGTATTTATGTATTTCGGGTGATGCTTTTTGTGTGGGCGAAAGATAGTAGGACTCCATCCAAAAGGTAATCTTATCCCTGGGATTTCAACAAGGATTGAATGAAACGGGACAGAGCGGAGAGATTGTAGTCTGGTGTGTAGGTATATATTTTCATTTGCCTCGGGTCTCGGGGGCTGTGATGACGTTGGGGACCTATTAACGTTGAATATTTAGGGGATGCAGAGAGAGGACACCCACTCTTCCTTGTGTGGGCTGAGCCACGGCTCTAGAAAGAAATTCACGATTCTGCAGATGGGCTCTTTTCCCTCGGTGGTGCGGGACTGTCGTTGGGGCGAACTCTTCCACCCAAGGGTGAGTGGCGGCTGCTGCTCTGGGACCGCGCCGGCTCCTAGAGGACCCCGCACTTCTTCTGAAAAAGAAACTGGGTTCCAAACAGAATATGGTACTCGATGGAAGCAATGAGGAAGGGAGCAGGGGTGCCCCTGTGTCCATAAACTACGTCCCGAGTGGGAAGAGAGGGCTTTTTTTTTTTTTTTTAAGAAGACGCACACAACGACTCATGTTCTGCTTGGGGACAGCTCTTGTCTATGTACCAACTCCCACTGCTGCTTAACCTGTTATGTGGGGTTACCTTGTCTCTGGCGACTCCGAGAACGTTGGCTCAGCTTTTTTTTTTTTTTTTTTTTTATTCCTCCTGAAGGCTTAGCAGAGTGCCTTCCACTGAGGCTCTTGGTAAACACTTGTGGTTTGATTCAGAGGCTCCAAGCCTGGGCACAGGTAGGGTGGCACGGAAGAACTCCCACCAGGTCAGCTGTGCAAATAGGATCATGCCACTCACCTTCCCAGACATCATTTCCTTCTCTGTAAAAAGAAGGGGCTGGGCTCCTGATTGCCGAGGTCACTCCCAGCTCTGTAAATTCTATGTTTTGAAAAAATACTTGGATCCCAAAAGAAGAACATCTTCTTGGGTTTCAGGACAAAAGAGCTCAGGGTGTGTTTGTGTCTGACCCTCCCCCGCATCCTGGCTTTCTACTTTAACGAATCTGGGTTTATTTCTCAGTGAAATGGCTTGGCTCCAAGAGCCCTTGGTGTGATTCTAACTAACACTGTGTAGGTATTGATTTTTCGTGCAGGATAGTGGTTACTGTAACCACCAAACCATTAAATCTCTCCCCTTCTCCTAAGGATGACTTCACGAGTGTCGTTCTACTCCCTTTGTTTGATATTTAACTCAGTCCAGGGCTAATTTGAAGATAGCATGACTATCAGACTATCCCAGAATGCTTTGTGGCTGGCAGCTCTCCACCCTCCCTCGCCTGCGGGCTGTCGATCAAACACTGCAGCAGACAGAGGTTGATGAAAAATGAGACTTTTGGAAGCCTCTGACCTTGTTCTTGCCACGTTGCTCTCCATCACCTCCTGCATCAAAGCTTAGAATTTCTTCGTGTGAACAGTGACAGTACTCATGCAGATAGGGGCTTCCTTCCTTATTTTGTTTGTCCGTGCCTGGGAGAGACAGACCTCTCACCTGCCAGCGTCGCCTGTCATCAGGGCAGGACCACACGTCACCTTCAATACACACATACACAGTGAACTGTGTTGTGAAACTATTCACTTAATTCTTGCTTCCTCATTTTAGCAGTTTACCCCCTGTGAGCTCTCGGGCCGAGTAGCTGGGGGAAGACACAATAATTCAAGCAGGTTATGAGAGCTGTTAATTTCTGAAAACGGGCTTTCATTTACAATGATTCTCTAGTTTGAATACACACTACGAAAGGAGCGGGGACTTTGATGTCAATAAAGAATTCTATCTCCAGGACCATAATGCCGTGCTGATTACCTTTCAGTACATTCCATGGTGACCTCCAGTAGACGGACGACTTAATGAGGTCGTTAATATTTCTATAAAACCAGTAATCTGATCAATTCTCTTTTGGCAGGTGCTTTTGCAGAACTACCGTGTTCCGCACGAGGCATTATCTTTTCTTGTACCACGCTGAACGCTTACATGCTGCTTGACAAATCTGAATTTTAAAAAGTAAGAATGATTGGCACTTGGTAACTTACACAGAAATATAAAGTGGTACAAGAAAATTGCCCATTTCTTTCAGATTTACATTTTCTGTTATTTTTTTTTTCTTTTAAGAAGTGATAAGACATGTAATTTCCATCAACTTCAACCAGTTATGTATGAGAGAGGCTACAAGTTCAGCTTTGGAGAGGAAAAGCAAGTCGCTGTCATCACCGGGAAAACGCAGACAGCCTTTCCCCGCTGCCTTTCGTTCTAATCCTAGAGATTGTTCTTTGTGGGCTAAGACCAAAATCCTAATCCCGGGGTACGACGTGTCCTGAAGACAGCTGTGCTCACCCTCGGTTCCTGATCTCAGTCTCCAGGGTTCACTCCTCCGATGTCTTTTTCAAATCCATTAAATGCAGGGAGAAAAAGGCAGCAGATAGAGACGTATGACTGGGCTTTACAGATGAGGACTTCCCTTTATGTGCTGGCTGCTCCGAAAGTTTGGGCATGAAGCAATCATCGTCTGTTCCTTCATGTGGGCAGCTAACACTCACTGACCTACAATAGCGAAGCAGCCAGCTCTGAAGTAGGCCACGTTGACATTTCCTCCTTGGTCTTCATTGTAGTTTTGAAGATGTGTGATGATAAAGCTAATGACAACTCATAACAAAAATCCTATTTAGAAATCACAAATTTTTTTGATATTAATATTCTGATATTCGCGATCTGTGTGTCTTCCGTTGGACATGAATGACTGAGTTCATGTTCTTTTTTTTAATGTTTATTTTTGAGAGTGCAAGCAGGGAGGGGCAGAGAAAGGCGGACAGAGGATCCAAAGTGGACTCTGCGCTGACAGCAGCGAGCCCAGTGTGGGGCCTGGACTCACGAACTGAGCGACCATGCCCTCAACTCACGAAATCATGTCTCAACCAACTGAGCCACCCAGGTGCCCCTGACCTCATGTGCTAACACCCATATAAAGAGGCATATATTGACAAGAACACGCATTTAATTTCTTTTCTAGAACTTTCGTTGACTCCTTTTCTGGTTTAGCAGATACTCCAGTCATTTCCCTACATAAGGTTTAAACAGTTCTCTCTAGTTTGGACGTCTTCATGAAAGTATAAACAATTATTCCTCTGAAAAGCAGGACCGTGGTACCTTGCCTCTAAGTTGATAAGCTTGAAAAGCAATTTTTGACCCTGATGACTACTGGATTTAGAACCAAGATACTCCAAAAGAAACTTCCATCAGAACATTAAAATTTTTTTTTATGTTTATTTTGGGGAGGGGGCAGGAGCAGAGAGAGAGGGAGACACAGAACCCAGAGTAGCTCCAGGTTCTGAGCTCTGAGCTGTCAGCACAGAGCCCAACGCTGGGCTTGAACTCACACACTGGAAGATCATGACCTAAGCCAAAGTTGGATGCTTAGCCAACTGAGCCACCCAGGCACCCCTCATCACAACATTTATTGTGTAGGGGCACCTGCGCGGCTCAGTTGGTTAAACACTTGACTTCGGCTCAGGTCATGATCTCATGGCTCTGTGCTGACAGCGTGGAGCCTGGATCCTGCTTCAGATCCTGTGTGTTCCTCTTTCTCTGTCCCTCCCTTGCTCACGCTCTCTCACTCTCAAAAATAAATAAATGTTTAAAAACAATTTTTTAAAACATTTATTGTGTTAACTGAGCCAGCAACGACATTCTGAGGTTTATTTGAGAGAAGGGGGTGAGGACTGGCTTATCCTGCTCATTGTTGGTATTCAAGACACTGAGCACACAATTAATAAAAATGATGGAATGATCCAATGTTACCGACTTGAGCAGATGAGGAAACAGAGTCTCCAAGAACAGGAGGCCCCTCTGAAGGTCATCTGGGTGGTAAGAAATGGAACTATAGCTCAGACTCTGGTCTGAGCCCCAGGCCTGTGCCCTCGCCCATGACAGCGTTGGTGCACACTGGCAGCTTTCCAGACTCCCTGTTTCCGGGTCGCAAGCCACATCCTCTCTGGGCAAGAAGAGGTGGCGGGGGAAGTGGTAAGCGGTATCTTGATGGAGCAGACATTCACGAACGCCATCAAAGCCCCAGCTGAGGCAGCCCCCAAAGAAATCTCACCTTCACGTCTATCTTTTCTTTTCTTTTTTTAAATGCTTCTTTATTTTTGAGAGAGACAGAGAGCACAAGCGGGAAAGGGGCGGGGGGCAGGAGCGGGAATAGAAAATCCGAAGCGGGTCTGCGTTGACAGTGGTGAATCAGAACTCATGATTGTTACTGTCGCTATTATTTATGTAGGGCTGACAATATCCTCAAGTCCTCGAGACCCACGGACCATGAGATCATGACCTGAGCCGAAGTCGGAGACTCAACCAACGAAGCCACCCAGGTGCCCTGAATTCTATTTTAATCTGGATCCCCTACCTTTGAGATACTGAACTATATTCCAGGTTATGCTATAGGCCAGGCATCGATAACCCGCAGTCCTATAAACAGAGGAGCCACTCCACGCCCGAGACAAGAGTCCTTAACAAATGTCTGACTGCGTTCACCCCTAACTGAAGCCCCCTCTCCTTGCTCTTTTTTTTAAAAAAATTATTTCTTAATTTTATTTTGAGAGAGAGAGGCAGAGAGCAAGCAGGGAGGGGCAGAGAGAAAGGGAAAAGGAGACACAGACGCCGAAGCAGGCTCCAGGCTTTGAGCCGGCAGCAGAGCCTGATGCGGGGCTCTAATCCACGGACTGGGAGATCATGACTTGAGCCGAAGTCAGATGCTTAACCAACTGAGCCCCCCAGGCGCCCCTCTCCTTGCTCCTGACTTGGCTGAAAACAGAATGAGCCTCTGGGTCTGTGGTAGGTGGAGAAAGATCCTCAATTACAAACCAAAACACAAGGTAATAGCAAGAGAGATTTAACACTTACAGTCACACATAGAGTTACAAGGTGTTAATGAGCAAGATAAACCAAGGAATGCATTTTTCTTCCTCCTTGGCTGCCTGGGTTGGCTTGTTGGTGCAGAATAATTGAAACTTCAAGTTCTGAGACTATGAATCAGGAGGGTTTCCTGTATTATGAATGATGTCATCTTGTAAGATGAGAGACTTGCGCTGAAATGCAGCAATGTTCGGGGTAATGTGTTTGCAGCAAGCAGGATCCTGGATTTATTGCAGAGGGGAGTGTGTGCGCTGACCAAAATGGAGAATGATGAGAAGTAACTAAATTATGTATGACAGTCTTTACAGAGCAGAGGAAGGAAGAAAGCTTAATGATGTTGTGGTTGAAGGACCAGCAGCAATTGGTGATGTATTGGCTGGAGATTGGTAAGAAGAGAAATGAATCCACGAAGACTCAAAGACTATAGATGAGGGTGACAAAGACCAAGCGGTGGGTTTGGGAGGGGGGAGGGGAACCAAGGGCTCCTCCGCATGTAATACATTTTGTGGCAACAAGCCAACCATGTAAAGTTAACTTGACATTAAAAAGTATCATCTTAATCTACGTAGCTCTTTCAAGCCTGACTCTTTATCAAAGCAAAAAATATATATATCTATAGTTAACGATGAAGTATTTTTCCCTTTGCTTCCCCCACACCCACCAAACGCCGTACACAATTTAATTATGGAATCTACAGGCTGGCCCATGATGATGAACGGTATGTCTACGGGGGTGAGGCATTAGATAGAACCCACTGTTTATTCTCATCATCCTCGCCCCATTAGGCTAAATTAATATAGTTAACAAGCTTTTGTTTGGATTAGTGGCTCAGATCCGGGATGTGCCGATCAGAACTCATGATTATCACAGTCGCTATTATTTATAGAGTGCTGATAATATCCTCAAGTCCTGTGTGTAAAACAGAAAGTGTTCTTCTGTCATTCTCCATGCTGGAATCCATGTTCTTCCAGGATTAGGAGCTACACGTTTGAATAGAATAATGATGTTCAAGAAAATCAGATTTACTTCCTTGGGGCGTATTGCTTCAGAAATGTCACTGATAGTCCTTCCGATGGATCCATGCCCTGTTTCTCTGAACTGTTTTTTAAACAGCTGTAACACGGTGTGCACAGTCTTACACCGGGCCAACCTGATGTGAGCTCCGCGGAGGGTGGGAAGGGCTGGCAGGTGCCCTTCCACACTGTTTGAGTGGAAACCCTAAACTGGCCAAGCAAGGCACAAATGCAAATGTAACTTTGAGACATCTGTGCCTCGAGGCACAGCGTCCCGCCCCACCCCTCCCGTAAGAAACTGTGAATCTCTACCGATCCGTGTTCCCCAGGACAGGACACGGCGACACAGCAGGCCCGCTCCAGAGACCAAAGCCAGGTCTCCTTACTCCCTGCCCTTGTCAGTTTCGTTGCACTTACAGACTCTTTCGGGTCGTCTCTGATTTACAATAACACATATTTGCAGCGAGAGCTCTACGTTGACGGTGGAGCCCGGTGGGTAAGAACAGACTCACCGTCAACAACGAAAACGACCCAACCCGCAGAATTAGAGATCTGGGAGAAGTAAAGAAAAAAAAGCAAAGATTATCAAGTCAGACCCCCGGGGGCTGCCCGGGACCACGAACGCGGACAGAGAGGCTCGGGGAGCCCGGGGCGCGCGGATCGGCGGGGCCACCTCCGCGGCAGAGGGGCGACCCCGCGGGTCCCCCCGCCCAGCGGCCTCGGGGCTGCTTCTCGGGAGTCCCGGGCCGGCGCCAAGTCGGGCAAATCCCAAACCGTCCACCTCGATAAAGGCAGGCGGCCGGCCCCGGAAGGAGTCTTTAGGGCGCGGGGTCCTGAAGGTCGTGGGCCGTGGGCCGAGGGCCGAGGAGCCGCGCGCCCGGGACGCGGGAGCGGAGGCAGCGCCGCCGGGAAGGGCCCCGCGGGTGCGCGCCCGCCAGGCC
>PISW01011315.1:0-41681 GCA_004023785.1 Mungos mungo | reverse complement strand
CCCCTGCACTAACTCTGTGACGCCTGTCACACTGGGGCCATTGCCCCCTGCACTAATTCTGTGACACTTGTCACACTGGGGTCATTGCTCCCTGCACTAATTCTGTGACACTTGTCACACCCAGGCCATTGCTCCCTGCACTAATTCTGTGACACTTGTCACACCCGGGCCATTGCCCCCTGCACTAATTCTGTGACACTTGTCACACCCGGGCCATTCCCCCCGGCACTAATTCTGTGACGCTTGTCACACCCGGGCCATTGCCCCTGGCACTAATTCTGTGACACTTGTCACACTGAGGCCATTGCTCCCTGCACTAATTCTGTGACACTTGTCACACTGGGGCCATTGCTCCCTGCACTAATTCTGTGACACTTGTCACATCGGGGCCATTCCCCTCTGCACTAATTCTGTGACACTTGTCACACTGGGGTCATTGCTCCCTGCACTAATTCTGTGACACTTGTCACACCCGGGTCATTGCTCCCTGCACTAATTCTGTGACACTTGTCACACCCGGGTCATTGCTCCCTGCACTAATTCTGTGACACTTGTCACACCCCACTGTACTTGCTGTCCATATCTTCATTTCTTTCCAGGGCTTCCAGTTTGCTAAATGCGAATGAAGGAATGAATGAACAGAAACATTATTACACACACATGTAAATTTCCCAGTAGGTGAAATTACTTTGGGTCCCTAATCTAAAACTCAGAGGAAATGATTTTATGGATGTTTTAATGAATACAGGATAGCCAGAAGACTTCTAAAATGACTAGGTTTTCCCCAACCCCAGAGCTTCTAAGAGTGAATAAATGAATGAAACTTACCTTTACATGATTTGGGTCCTTATTTGTCATATAAAAAGGATTGTAGGGGAGCCTCGGTGGCTCAGTCGGTTGAGCTTCAGCTCAGGTCATGATCTCACTGTTCGTGGGTTCAAGCCCCACGTCGGGCTCTGTGCTGACAGCTCAGAGCCTGGAGCCTGCTTCAAATTCTGCATCTCCCTCTCTCTGACCCTCCCCTGCTCATGCTGTCTCTGTCTCTCAAAAATAAAAATAAAAAATAAAGGATTGTATACTTCGGGATCATAAAAATTTCCAAATACAATTTTCTTTAGAAAAAAATTACACCTAAGAGCAAACCACCATATACAAATGTGTTTTGCAAGATTCAAAAAAGCCAAATGCTTTATTGTTTTTATAGAAAATCATGGAGTCAAAGGGTCAGAAGAATCCTCAGAAGTAACTGAGATGCAGTGCCGGCCCCCCCTGCTGGGAGAGGTGATCACCAAGTCTGCAGTCATCAACTGGCCTTCGTCTGAGGACTTCCTGCTCCGCCAGCCACGTCCTCTGCTCATTCTAACCACCAGTTTGTCCTTAGACGGAGCTGAGATCTCCATGGCACCGCCAGGGGGAGACACTAGTGCTCTACCTCAAAAGAACACAAAATTTGTCTACCTGTCACCCACCTGTCACTCTTCTAAATGTTTAAAGTTTTCATCCCCACTCCTGTCATTTCTTCCTTGGACTAAATAACCCACAATTCTCCCCATTTTTCCTCCCATGAGGTGCTGTCAAGCCTCCACCCCCTTCTAAAGGTTCTGCCTGGTGAAGGTCGCCTCTACAGTGTGAATCAGGAGTAACAAGACAGCGACAGGGTGGACTTGATGCTTCCCACTCCAAGCGCCGCCTCCCTTAATACGAGCCTAAGAGCCCAGATGTTTTCTCAGAAGTCAGCTCCCATAGTCAACTCCCATTGGATTTACTGTCATTTAAAAACCGCTCCAGGGGCACCTGGGTGTCTCAGTTGGTTGAGCCTCTGACTTGGTCAGGTCATGATCTTACAGCCTGTGAGTTCGAGCCCCTTGTCGGGCTCCATGCTGACAGCTAGGGCCTGGAGCCTGCTTCAGATTCTGTATCTCCCTCTCTCTCTCTGCCCTTCCCCTGCTTACATTCTGTCTCTCTCTCTCAAAATAAACATTAAAAAATTTTTTAAAGCTCTCAGACTTCAACACATGCCATTTCTAAGGCATGGCTTCCCCATCCTACAATCACATTTCTGGGCACAACTGTAAGCCTGTGCACTTTGGTTTCAAAGAGTCCTGGACTTGACACTGAACTCTGCCTCCTAGAGTACTTAGGAAGAAGTATTTAATGTTCATATCCAGATATTTTGCTCAGCAAATCAATACCCTAACATTCCAGGCAAACTACTCTGTATCTCCAGTAAATACCTGGAAATTTAGGCAGACCTAAATTCCAAAAGAGGGTCTTGACCTCAAAATTAAAGCAGAAAAATCTTCAAAAGCAGCAGCAAAATGTTATTCTTTTATAAAACCAAATTGCAGAACAGTACGTAGAAAGCTTTGTTTCCCTACACCTAATGGTTGGCTGACTCAATGGCATGGAAACCCTTCTCCCTGACCCGCCTCCTACTCAAGAGATTGGAAAGCCACACACTCTCTTTCCTGGCCCTGCTCCTAGCCAGGCCTTGCAGTGTGACCCAGTCATGGCCAAGAGGACTTAAGGGGAAATTTTCTGGGAGGTTCTGGGGACTCTCGTTGCTTCCAGATCAAAGGATCAGGTAAAAAAGGGAATCCTGGCACCATTCCTTACCCCTTTCTCCTGCCTTGAGCACAGACCTAACACCTGAAGCTGTCAGTAACCAAATGTGCTTAGAAATGAAAGAGTGATGCGGAAAAACCAAAAATATTAAGGATAGCAGAAAAGAACTATAGGAAAAAAACTGGGTGACTAATGACCTTCCCCCGCTGCCAGAACCCATGCTGAGACCACCTACCCTCCAATTTCTTGTTAAGTGAACAACAAATGTCCTTATGATTCAAGCCACCGCTATTCTCTTCACACTTACTTGAAAGCATTCCTGACAAATCTAGTTCCAAATCAATACTTTTACTCCCTCCTTCTGAAACTCCAGGTTTAAAAATGTACAATTCCATGAACTCATCTTAAATACAAAAATAATGTCAGGACTGTTTGCATAATAACCAGCGAAAAGGTTGGCCCAACTCTTTAAAGTATACTTTATTAAGAAAAAAGAAAAGTACCTTTTATTTGTGTGCTTTAAAAGACATTCAAGATTCTTCTGGTTTCATTTTCTCCAACCTTCCGTATGAAATGACTTTTCCTGAAGTTCTCTGCTGAAGAGGCTCTGCAACATTTTCAATCCATTTTCTATGTGACATCTCTTTTCTTCTTTCCTTAAAAGTATCCAGATGCTGAAAATATATATCCAATCGCTAATGAAATGATACAAACAAGGAAAACAATTAAGAAGGTTTCCATTTATTGTAATTTGAATAAGGCGGAGAAACATTTGTTCCCACTTTTAAACTCAACACATTTGAGTTGCAAGGTCCTAGCATAAGATAATCAAAGAACATAATAAAGTTCAGGAAGAACCCAAGAAAGGTTCTAAAGCAGAATTGTGCCTGGAGGTTAAACCACATTCAAACCATTTCTAACCCATGAAACCCCTGTGTTTTGTTTTTTTTTTTTAAGGATTTCAAAACATTGCTGTCACCCATTGGACATCTCTAACCTTCGTCATCAGTAAAGTCTGTGACAAAACTGGCAGAGTAGAAAGAGTGTTAGACTTGATCTAGCACCTCTGTCTGAATCCATAGGAGGGTAATCCCGCCTACCTCTTTTATTTTAATGTCTTCGCAGGGAGAGTGGGAGACACAGTGCTCCAGGCTCTGCACTGTCAGTATGGAGCCTGCCGTGAGGTTTGAACTTACCAACAGTGAGATTATGACCTGAGTCAAAGTCAGCACTCAACCAACTAAGCCACCCAGGGACCCCCTCTTTTTAAGTTTATTTTTCTATTTTTTATTTTGAGAGAGACAGAGACAGTATAAGTGAGGGAGGGGCAGAGAGAGAAAAGACAGAGAATCCCAAGCAGGCTCCATGCTGTCAGCATGGAACCCAATGTGGGACTCACACCCATGAGATCTTGACATGAGCCGAAACCAAGAGTCAGACGCCTAACCAGCTGAGCCCCCCACATGCGCTCCACCCACCTCTTTTTGATTCTTAAATGAAAATATATGTGACCCTCCTTTATAAATTACAATACAAACATTAAAGTTCCACTGTAACACCAAATTTCAATCTCATTAAAATGAAAACTCCTTTAAGTTTATTAATGTCATGGTAATTCTCAGTACCAATTGGTCATTACCCTTAAATACTATTTCTGGTGGTTTTATATATCCCCATTTTGATGTGGGAACGTATAAGAAAGAGGTAAACTGTAGTCAAAAAGAATTCCTATTCAGTACCAGAACAAAGCGGGGGAGCTGTTAGAACAATCTCTCAGACCCTTTAGGGGCAGATCTAGGAATCCAGACCTCTTAGTGATCCTGCAAGGAGGTGGCGCCATCTCAGATCTATGTGGTATAAACAAGTCAGAGAAGGTCCGTTCTCCCAGCAAAACGAATCTCTGTGACACAGTGACGTCCTCTTAGCTACGTTGCTCTGCACCACTCTTGCTTACGTGGAACACACTTAGAATCCACAGTCTATAGCCTGCTCTTACCTTGGCAGTGTAATTTTCTCTAAATAATCTTGCATGTACAGCTTCATCAATGTCTTCTCTAGCTAAAACCTAAATTTACAGAATTGAATATTCGGATGTAAATCTTAAGGAAACAAACCAGAATGATACAATTCATTATATCTTACCACTAGTTTTACTGTAAATCTACTGTGCCTATACCTTAAGAATACTTTGTAACTATTAAGGAAAATTTTTTAAATTTAAATTTTAGTTAACATAGGGTGCGACATTGGTTTCATGAGTAGAATTCAGTGATTCATCTTTTACATACAACACCCAGTGTTCATCACAAGTGCCCTCCGTAATGCCCCTCACCCATCTGGCCCATCTCCCACCCACCTCCCTTTGCCAACCCATAGTTTGTTCTCTATCATTGAGTCTCTTGTGTGTTTCCTTCTCATCTCTCCATGCCTCCCCCTACATATGTTCATGTTTTGTTTCTTAAATTCCACATAAGAGTGAGACCATAGGGCATTTATCTTTCTCATTATTTTGCTTAGCATAATACACTCTAGCTCTATCCATGTGATTGCAAATGGCAGGATTTCATTCGTTTTGATGGTTGAGTAATATTCCAATGTGTATATATACCACATCTTCTTCATGCACTCATCAGTCAGTAGACGTTTGGACTCTCTCCATAGTTTGGCTATTATTGATACATGTGGCTATAAACATTATATAAACATATATAAACATGTATCATTCAAATCTGTATTTTTGTATCCTTTCAGTAAATACCTAATAGTGCAATTGCTGGATCGTGGGTGATGTTCTATTTTTAGTTTCTTGAGCAACCTTCATTCTGTTCTCCAGAGTGGCTAAACCAGTTTGCATTCCCACCAACAGTTCCAGAGGGTTCCCCTTTGTCTGCATCCTCGCCCACAGCCATTGTTTCCTGTGTTATTAAGGGAAATTTTCAAACACAATTCTCTGTGAACCCAGGTTCAATAACTGTCGCCTTAGGGCTTTTCATCTGGATCACTATGAACTGATCTTCCAGCTTTTATGCTTACTGGACTAAATAGGAACAAATGAAAGGCAATAAAAATACAGTGTCTGGAAGATAAATGCTATTACTTAGAACTAGTGTAAAATGGTACAGGTTCTTATAACTATGTTTTTCAATCTCTAGCTCTTCTTTCAGTTCTGCCACAGTGAATGCATCAAAACTAGACCCCAAACTCAGATAACACATCTGTGAATAACAGAAATCTCAAAAAGGAGAGTTGTATTCTTACCCATGTATTTAACAGCATCACATGAAATCTAAAATAATATTCACACAGCTCCTGAGTTCTTCAAAATAAAACTGTCTTGTTAATGTAAGCAGAATCTTGCTTTGACTCTTTCCTAGACTCATTTTAAGACAGCAATTTAAAAAATCACGTAAAACAATTAAATGTTTCCCCCTGATACTATACACTTAGAATAAATCAATCTATTTATTTGGAGAAGTAGAAACATCTACTTTGACAAACATCAAGGAAAATCACTTTGGGTAGGGAGCACAAGGTGGGGAGGGGCAGAGAGAGGGGTTCAGAGGATCTGCAGGAGGCTGACAGCCGTGAGCCTGATGTGGGGCTCAAACAAACGATGAGATGACTGAAGTCCGGCGCTCAACTGACTGAGCCACCCAGGTGCCCCAAATCACATTTTTTAAACCTATCCTATTAACATTATTAGCAAATATTATAATATTGATCACGTCTGATTTTCAAACTACTTGTTTAAGGAAATAAATAGCTTTTGTCTTTGATAAAACTCTTTGTGATTTTGCCAGAAAATATAAGGAAGATGTTAAAGATTTTTGGCAGCACCTTTTTTTGGGGGGGGGGAGTTTAATTTACATTTTTTTAAAATAGTTTGTCAAATTGGTTTACATACAACACCCAGTGCTCTTCCCCATAAGTGCCCTCCACCATCACCACCACCTCTTTTCCACCCTCCCCCTTCCCCTTCAACCCTCAGTTCATTTTCAGCATTCAATAGTCTCTCAAGTTTTGCGTCCCTCTCTCTCCCCAACTCTGTTTCCCTCTTCCCCTCCCCCTGGTCCTCCATTAGGTTTCTCCTGTTCTCCTGTTAGACCTATGAGTGCAAACATATGGTATCTGTCCTTCTCTGCCTGACTTATTTCACTTAGCATGACACCCTCAAGGTCCATCCACTTTCCTACAAATGGCCAGATTTCATTCTTTCTCATTGCCATGTAGTACTCCATCGTGTATATATACCACATCTTCTTGATCCACTCATCAGGTGATGGACATTTAGGCTCTTTCCATGTTTTGACTATTGTTGACAGTGCTGCTATGAACATTGGGGTACATGTGCTCCTATGCATCAGCATTTCTGTATCTCTTGGGTAAATTCCTAGCAATGCTATTGCTGGGTCATAAGGAAGTTCTCTGGATAGTTTTTTGAGGAACCTCCACACTGTTTTCCAGAGCTGTGGCAGCACTTTTGAAACCCACAGCTTTTGGTGCACACGCGCACACACACGTTAAAGGTCTCACCACTTTTACTGCTACCACTGCAAAAAGGAGCAAAATGAAGTACTACTCCAAGAACTTTTCTTTACAGTGAGGCAAATTATAGGACCATGTAAAATAATGACACTTTCTTTATGAGGAAATCATTGCTTTACCAGACCCTTAGGTAGCAGGATCAACTGGCAAGCGCAGACCTGGCTTCTCCACCGGCCCAGCTCGGGGGACTGCAGCCTGTACCCACCCAGCAGCCCGCCTGGTCAGTGCCCTGAGCCTCCGGCAGGTGACAGCCGGGGCACAAGAACAACTCTTAACCAAATCTGGTCCTAGATCATTCCCAGTCGGTGAATTCTTTCCAGTGCCTCGCTTCTACCACACACTGTTCCAGTTGTAAAATCCAACCGTGACTAAGACAAAATAGTTCTCAAGGGATTTATGTCCCATCGCCAAAATAACAGCCCCAAATGCCACGTTACTTCACCTTCATTACAACAACTGACTCAGGCTCTGGCCATTCTTTTAATTTTTCTGGCCTGAAATGTTCACCATAGGTGGACACTTTCTTGGAAGCCATAGATAACAGGATCCTTGAGGGGAGAGAGTAAATTTAAGAGATTTAGTAAGGAAGAAAGCTGTTTGAATCCTGGCTCTGCCATGTGGTAGAGTCCCTAAGGAAAACAAACAAAAACAATCTTCAGCAACCCCCAAGACTCAGTTTCAAAAGAGGTGATTATGCCTCCTCCACTTATCACCATGGGGTCGCCCACCCAGCCTGGGGTTCCATAGTGGATGGCGTGGGCTCCCCAACGAAGACACAGGACAGCAACTCCAGACCCCTCACCCCCACCCTCCCCACCACCCCATCCCCACCAGCTAACCCACCACAAGACAGAGTATTGCAAGGGGGAAAAGGGAGCCTCCTTTTAAAAACAAACTTAAGCACTGGGTTGAAACCCGAAGCTCTGCTTCCCTCAATGCCCCCTACCCTTTTCTCGTGACCACAGGGGACTCCAAGGATGGGGGGAGAATCTTGCTTTGACTCCTCTTTATGGGGAGGGGGAGGAGGAGAATTCCAAGCAGGCTCCACAATGTCAGTACAGAGCCCTACATGGGGCTCAAACTCAGGAACCATGAGATCATGACCTGAACAGAAATCAGGAGTCGGAGGCTTAACCAACTGAGCCGCCCAGGCACCACAGCTATCATTATTTTTATTGGATCTTTCAGGCAATGTTTAACTTCTAAGGAACAAACATCTGTAATAATTGTCAACACAAGGTATTGGGATTTCTTAATTACCATGCAGACACGGAACTTTGGTGGAGTTTACTGGAGGTACTTGAGTGGCTTCCGAGGTCCTCAACCTGGATGAATCCCGCTGGCAAATGGCTTCTCTGAAGCAGTCGTTTGTGTGCTCTCACCAATCAAGGATCAAGGTGTGTGCTCCGTGGTGGCTAAAACCTTTGGAAGATGACAGAAAAGAAGAGTTATGTGTGATACAGGAATGGGAGTCTAACAAGAGCAGAAAGAGTTCCTCAGCTCAGCTGAGCTGAACCCCCTGAAGCCTAGCGCTGCCAGAGCCAAGGGACTCACCTCACAGGCCAGGGCCCCACCCAAACCTGCCTCAGCCTCTCCTCACTCTATCTGGATTCAGAAGCTCGCAGAGATTCTGGGACACAGCCAACCTATTATGGGTGGGGTAGATCGCTGATGTGTGACAGGAGTTGAGGGACCTCCCCCGTGGTCCTGCTTTCATATGTCAGGATGTCTGGGGTACTAAGTTATACTAGAATTATTATGATTCAGAAAATACTATCTTCCTTTCTTCCCTTTTTTCAAACCTCTGATTCCTGATCCTCCACATTCACTATCAGCTGACAGATGAACTTCTCACTTGACTGAGAAAATGAGGTAAACAGAAGTCAACAATGTTCCTTCAAAAATTCACCACGCTATATCCATTTACTTGGCCTTCCTTTCTCTTACAATGGATGGCTTATCCTGCCCTCCATTTGAATCCTGGACCCCACCTCTTTACAGGTAGAGGGTGTAGGGAGCAGAGGCGAATGGATGAGGGGGACTATTTTAGGTAGTCAGAGAAGTCTTCTCTGAGAATATTTTTGGGCAGAGGTCTGGGTGAACCGAGGGAGACACGGATCTGGGAAAAGAGTGTTCAAGTAGAAGGACTAGCAGAAGCAAAAGCCTGAGATGGGAATGAAGTCGGCATATTAAGAAAACAGAAACAAAGCTGGTGAGGCTGGAGCATGAGGACTGTAGAGAGAAGGCTGGAGATGAGGTTGGAAAGGAGGCAGGTGCCAATGGGGTAGGGACTTAGAGACCATGGTAAGGAATTAGAATAAAATCCAAAGCGTGATGGGAAGACTTTCAATGGTTTTGAGTAGGGAAGAGATCTAACATTTTTTTTAATGAATATAGCTTCTGCATGGAGAACTGATTACACAGGGGCAACAGCAGAAGCAGGAAAATTAGTTAGAAGGCCGGTGCACTAAGCCAGTTCAGATCACAATGGCTTGAGCTGGTGGTAGTAGTGAGGACCTGAAAAGTGAATAAACTGGCAGAACTCAGTGCCTGTTAGATGTGGGAAGTAGGTAAAGCAAGAAATCAAAGACAACACTTGGACTTTTGTCCTGAGGGGTCCTGGTTGGATTATAATCCTATTCCCCTGAACAAGGGGAAATGTGGAGGCAAAGCAAGTTTGGCAGCAAGAAGGACACAAATACAAAAGTAAAGAATAATCCTTTTGGGGGCTGGTTAATTCAAGATACTCATAACCATTACAGTATATAAGGTATCAGTGTGAAGCAGCTTATTTTTTTTCCTCCCTGTGCACTGAAGCCTGCTCTGTTGATGTAGTTCTCCTGCCCCGCTTTACCTGTTTCATCTTCCGCATTGCACTTATCACCAGCTCACACACTTTCTGGTTTATTGTCTGTCTCCCCCATCGAATGTAAGCGCCTAAGGATTGGAGATTTATCTCCTTTGTTTACCACTATGCCCCTCAAATACTGTCCAGCTCAGAGTAGGTGCTTGTTACATGTTGAAGAAAGCAAGCAAGCACATGGAAGGATACTAAAACATGACATAAAATGAGTTAAACTACAAAATAAAGTTTTACTAAAACTTCTATGAGTGAGTAAAAAAAATAAAGTAGCTCCCTTATCTTCTGGGGGTGGGAGTAAGGAAATGGAGAGACAGAAAAGAAGATGGAAAGACTATATTCAGACTAACACACCATTCCTGTATTGATTCCTAAGCAAGAGATGAGGAGGGTGGGCTTCTCCAAATCCACTCTTTAAAAGGCTCTCTCCCAAGAGCCGTGGACACAGGGTAGAGAAGAGAACTGAAGAAGAAAAGCGGCAAGTAGATCTGGAAGCAGTAGACTACGCTAGACCAGTCACATGGCCTCCGAGTTTCATTGTAGTTACGTTAGGATGAGAAATCTATGCTCTGTGAACACTTATATTTCTACACATTTTATATTTTGGGGCATTTACTTTACTTCTTAAATTTTACCACATTGAATTTAATACACAGTTCTTTTGAAATTTTTCTCCCTGTTTTGGTTGAGTTAAGGGAAACAAAATTTAGGGCCGGGCTTGGGTGTGATAAGTGGTAAGTAGCAGAGATAATAGAGATGGTGGGGAGACAGAAGAAGGGTGAAAATTCACAAGGAGGAGGTGGGAAAATCTGAGAGCCCACCCACCAGAGGGCATATCCACTGTGTAACTCTCCAGTCCCTCTGAAGAAAGGAAGCTGTGTCTCAGTCTCTTCTACTCTCTCCCTGGTCTTTTTGGGGGTAAAAGGGCGCAGTGCACTGCCTCCTCTCTTCCTGAAGGCCTGTCTTACAGAGGAGCTCCACACTGCTCAGACTTTGGTATCAGCAACTGCTGCCTTGCATATGGCAAAACACGACCATCCCAGCACTCACCGCATCCTGGTCCTCTTCCCTATTTCTTGGCTGAGGGTCATGGAAAAAAAGGCCCTTCAGAGTTGGCCTCCTTGAGACTTAGATTCTTTTCTCTCATGAAAATATAGACGCTTTTTTTCCAGAGAGGATGATCTTTTGTTTCTGTGGGAAGGAACCAGAAAGGATTCTCTTAAATACCAACTCAATTACAGCATTAAATATTTTAATTTGAAGCTGATGAGTTCTATATGAATCTACACATTTTTAACAAAAAAGAAACCCAAATAAGTAGCACTACCTTGCTCTAATAATAGTCTCATTTGAAATCTCTTCGCTGCTTAATCAAACAGCTGAGTGACTTTCAGGGTCAATGACCCCCTCACAGAGCTGTCTACTGCGTCTTCCCAAGGAAGGTCTAACTTGCCAAAAACAAATATGCCTTCTCTACCCCTGATGCCATAATTGGGGTGTTTCCCTAATTCACAGACCAGAATTTAATCTTCCACCTCCTTTTTCCAAGGGGAGCTCATAGACTTAAGTGGCCTAAAATACAGGCCTGGGGTACTTCACCTTGCAATATTCTCCTTCATATCTGGATCCTACCCTGCTAGAAGAGATATTTGAGGACAAAACCCCTCCTTTTACATAATACATAGAAATTAAATAGAATTTAAATGTTTGCTATCCTAAAACCTGACTCAGACAGGTCCGTATGAGACTGTGGCAGTTAGGGATTGTACAAAAATGTATTCTATGAAACCTAGTATACAAGAGTGTTTCTGACTCATCCCATTTTTTAAGGGCTTTAGTTACCAAGTGAATAGGACTTAGCATCAATACTTTCTATTATTCCTGAACTCTACCTCCCATTCAAAAAGCAGCCAATTGTTAAACCACACCTTTAGACCAATGGCCAGCTCCGTCTCTGAAAGTCATGTTTCTAGATCATTCTCTCTGCTGCCCATACCAGCATTAAACATCTCTAAAAGCCCTATGGGGCTGCCATACTGCATTTATTTGTCAAAGTCTGAGCCTAGTCAGAAAAAGGAAAGAGTACTGCAGCTTACTTTGGGGCTTTTTAGGGACAGAGAATTGTACACCAACCTCCTAAACAACATTACACAAGCTCATTTTTCTTCTGCTTTGCTAGGTTCTTTTTTTATTTTTTATTTGAGAGAGCACGCAAGTGGACTTGTGCGAGTAGGGAAAGGGCACAGAGAGAGGGAGAAAATCTTAAGCAGGCTCTACATTCAGTGTGGAGCCTGACGTAGGGCTCAGTCCCACAACCCTGCGATTATGACCTGAGCCAAAATCAAGAGTCAGACATAACCGACTGAGCTACCCAGGCACGTCAAGTTCTTGTTTTATTACTATCAACAGCTTTACTGAGGTGTAACTTACACACCATAAAATTCACTCATTTTAAGTATACGAATGAATGCTTTTTAGTATATTTACAGAGTTGTGAAACCATCACATAATCTAATTTTAAAACATTTCTATCAGTCTAAAAACCTCATGCTCATTTACAGTCACTCTATATTCCTAACCCTAGCCCTAGCTCAACAACAATCTACTTCCTGTCTCTATAGATCTGCCTTTCTGGACATTTCATATAAATACAAGCATACAATATGTGCTCTTTTGTGATGATCGTCTTTCACTGAGTATAATAGTTTTGAGGTTCATCCATTTAATAACATATCAGTTATATAACTTCTTTCCTTTTAATTACCAAATATTCCATGTATAGAGATAACACATTTTGTTTATCCATTTACCAGCTGATGAATATTTGGGTTCTTTCCACTTTTTGGCTATTGTGAATTCATGTATAAGTCTTTATGGACATATGTTTCCATTTCTCCTGGGTAGGAGCTGAATTGCTTAATGTTTCACATTTTGTAAAACTGCCAAACTATTTTCCAAAGTGGCTGCACCATTTCACATTCCCTGCAGCAACATCTGAGGGATTTCATTAGTTTTAATTAGATAAACACATTATGTAACTATGTAGAGAGATCTCTTACTTTAATTCCATAACTAGTTAATTGAGATGATTTCCCTCGGTCACATACACGAGAGTAAGGACCACCGTTCTGCTTGTAATATCTCTTCACTCTGGGTGTACCTACTATCCACAAAAACTAGTCCAAAATTCCATTTTTACTGCTCCAAATCCAATGAAAAATCTCCTAGCCTTTAACTTTGAGTTAACAATTTATCTTCTGTCTGTGCGTGTTATTTCTGAAAACGATAGCAGTTTGTTCTTTATTTTTTTTTTAGTTTTTAAAAAGTTTTTTGTTTGTGTGTGTGTGTTTGAGAGAGAGAGAGAGAGAGAGAGAGAGAGAGAGAGAGAGAGAGAGAGGGAGGGAGGGAGGGAGAGGGAGAGGGAGAGACTGCAAGTGGGGTAGGGGCTGGAGAGAGGGGAGAAAGAATCCGAAGCAGGCTCTGTGCTGTCAACGCAAAGCCCGATGCAGGGCTTGAACTCATGACGTGAAATCATAATCTGAGACAACATCCAGAGTCAGATGCTTAACCAACTGAGCCACCCAGACACCCCAGCAGTTTGTTCTTTTTAAACCCAGAAAAGTTGAGGAAGGTGGCCACCTCACCCAGACACAGAGGTGGGAGGTGCCGATGTCACACCACAGAGCCTGGTGTGTGCCTCAGCACGGCTCCAGGAACTTCGAAGGATGGCGGGGGTGGAAATCCAGCCAAGCATCTTTAATGAAAAAACAGCAAAGCCATGGAATGCCAGACTTACTTGTAAATAACTGCTTCTCCTTCTTTCTGAGATTCCAGAGGATGAGGAGCTCTTGCCGCAGGTTTCAAATCAAAATTACCATCGTTAAAATTCACTTTCACTTTTAACCTTGAACAAGATAAAGTTTTGAAGGATATTTTGAAAACAAAACAGTGATCTTAAACAGTTTTGTTTATATACTCCTTAAAAGAAGTTTGAAAAACCACATACTGCCTTGCACATTTTAAAACTGACACCCAAAATTTTTCATTGTAAGTTTAAAATTTGTTTCTCATTAACAGATTTGGGATAAGATGAGCAGTACTGGCCTTACTATGAAACCTTAAGGATAGAATTTGATAAAATAGATTTTAACCACCATATTAATAAAGCACAGCAAATATGAAAGTAATCACATAAAACTGTTTGATGAGGATTATAGCCAATGTATTTTGAAAATTTTGGCAGTTCCCCAAAACATCCCAGTTATATTCATAACAAGTATCACTAAATTATATGACTTTATTCCAAACTCAGAGCAACTCAACACAGACCAAGTACCCTGATTCTAAGGCAAGTCTTTAAATAAATCAATGAATCATCAATCAACTAATTAAAGTAAAATACATATGACAGGGAAATACAAAAAACCCTATGGCTGAATTTCCTTGTTTCATCATTAAAGGAATACTCCATAAAGCCAGTATTTTTATTTATCCCTTTATTTGGCACCCTAGAATTTTTTTTACACTCAGGTTGAAAGGTCTGACATTCTTTTACAAGTGAGTTAAGGAGTGATGTGAATGCAGGCTTGTTCCCAGGCAGATAAATTTTTAGAAAGAGTACATACAGAACAGAATCAGGAAAACTGAGTCTCTTAAAACTATCTGTGAACATCTCATAAAGTCTGTAGAAGCCCTCACTGTACATACCAGTTTGAAATTCACAACTTAGAGGGAACCCACTCGTTCTTTGAGGCATCACTAGTCTCACAAGAGATTTTAAAAAAGTCTTTCACACACACACACACACACACACAGACACAGAGGCCAGAAATGTGGGCAGCTGGGTCCATCCATAATGGTGGGCAGCAAGAACGAGTACAATGCACCTGAAGGCAGTTGCCAATAGCAGAGTTAACATGATACTCAGCCATGTACCAGCTAAAATGTAGGGACACCAAACTTGAGACTGTCACACTGAGCACAGACCTTTGAAGGGAGCTGAAGTGGGCCCAGGTTAATGGTATCCCAACTACCAGCAGAGGCAGCAACAGACACAAATCCTCCCCTAGATTGGGCCAATAGTATACCCAGAGATAAAATCAGGTCACTAAATCACAAAATTCACTAAGCATACAAGAAAGCAGACCATTATAATTGAGAAGTAGCAGGGAAAACAATAGATTTTGCTTCCTCAAGGAATACAGAATTTGGAATTATCAGATGTAGAATGTAGTATATACTAATGTATTTTAAAGAAATGATTCAATGACCAAGATAATAAAACAATAAGAGCCTATCAGAAATGAATAAGCATATTGGGAGGAGGAAATTTAAGAAATTTAAATGTTAATAGTGAACACAGTGAGGAAAGAATTAGTAAACTGGAAAACATATTCAAAGAAATTACCTAAGAAGATGGAAAATATGAAAGACAAATTAAAAGATATTAAGATATAAGGCTGTCTAATATATGTCTAATCTAAGTTCAGAAGCAGAATGGAAAGAATGAAGAACAATAGAGATCATTGCTGTAAATTTTCCTAATGAAAAACATGAATACAGAGATCCAGAAAGCACAATATATGACCAGTAGGTTAAATAAAAAGAAACCCACACCTAGATACCTGTAATAAGAATGCAGAGCACTAAAGACAAAGATTTCATAAGAAGCCACAGAGAAAGGACAAAAACCAGAATGATACCAGACTTCTCATAAACAACAGAAACCAAAAACAAGAGAATTGCATCTTTAGAGCATTAAGAGAAAATAAGTATCAACCCATAGTTTTGTATGCAGCAAACGGTCTTTTAAGAATGAGAATAATTTCAGGTACAAAAAATTGAATATTAAAGGCTAAATTTCAGGGGGGGAAAGTCCCCACTACTATAGTATAAAATGAGAGACAGGGGAGCGCCTGGGTGGCTCAGTCAGTTAAGCATCTGACGTTTGGTTTCAGCTCAGGTCAGGAACTTGTGGTGTGTGAGTTAGAGTCCCACATTGGGCTCTGCACTGACAGTGTGGACCCTGCTTGGGGTTGTCTCTCTCTCCCTTTCTCTTTGCCCTTCCCCTGCTTGCTCTCTAAAATTTATTTATTTTAATAAATAAACTTAAAAATAAATAAAATGGATGACACAATGGCAACGCTCCTCTATAGAGGAGTCCCTCCTATACACAGCTGTCTCCCATATCGATTTTCCTACAGATAGATCTATTAAAAGTCGTGGATTCACCCAAACTAGACACTACTTTTTTTAATTAATGTGATTATATAAGCCCAACACTGAATGATTTCAGTCCCAAGAAACTGATACTCCATCATTTTATTTCTAGGCAGGATCCCACCATTATGTTTTCTATTAGGCTGGGTTAAGTGCCTCTCCTCTGTGCTTCCAAAATAACCTGTGCCTGTCAGTGTTATCACATGTGCACATTGTAATGGAATTATCTGTTGAAATGCCTATCTTCTCTATTATAAGTTCTTTAAAGCAATTACAACTCAACACATGATTCTTTTATTGAATTAATTTGATATAGGAGTTAAACTGTGTCCCCCAGAAAAGATATGTTCAAGTCCTGACCTCTCATCCCTGTGAATGTGACCTTACTTGGAAATAAGGTCTTTGCAGATGTACTCAAGTTAGAATGAGGTCATAGTGGATTAGAGTGGACTCTAATCCAGTGACAGATGCTGTAAGCGGGAAACTGGACGCAGACACAGAGGGAAGAAGACCATATGACCATGGAGGCAGACGTTAGAGCGATAAGGCTGTAAACCAACTACAAAGATTGCCAACACCCACCAGCAGCTAGGAAAGAGGCAAGGAAGGAGCCTCCCCTGGAGGCTTCAGAGAGGGAATTGCCCTGTTGGCATCTTTATTTTATACTTCCAGCCTCCAGAACCGTGAGAGAATGAGTTTCTGTTGTTTTAAGCCACCTGGTGTATGGTATTTTGTTACAAATACCTTAGGAAACTAAGATAACAAATCTCAAAACTGAATTCCTCTATGACTCTTCCTTTTCCCTGGCCTTCCAAATCCGGCCAACAAAATCTAAAATTCCTTTGTTTCATCACATCAGTCTCTTCATTTCATTCCTTTTACCACCACCCTGAGGCCTTTAACAACACAACACAGAGCCTTATAAAAACTTCAGCAATCTCCAACTTCTAGTCCTATCATATCTCCAATCTATCATATACATCACATGCCAGATTAAATTTTCCAGGATTTCATGCTCTCCTCAATGACTCCCCATTCCCTTACATGATAAAATCCCAATTTTAAGCCGGCATTGAAGGCTTTTCACAAAATGGCTCAAACCTAGTTCCACAGACTTAACCAGTGACTGTTCATCTACTCCTTCATTTCACAGACAAGCAGACAGTTGCAAACTGTGTGCTAAGTGAAAAAGTACATGTATGTCAACTGGTGGGACAGAAGAAGGACTGGACCAGACTGCCTCGTATAAGGAAGTAGACTGGAATATTTCATAGAGGACGTGTTAAAGTGGCATTTAATAGTGTACTGGAAGCAGTGTTTTCCTCAAAGACTGAACACAGAGCAGAACATCAGAGAAAGGCCCCATCAGTGGCAGAGAAGTATAGGAAGAGATTGAGAGCTTCAGGTAAACAAGAGCAATGCTGGGGCACCTGGGTGGCTCAGTCGGTTAAACCTCCAGCTTCGGCTTAGGTCATGATCTCACTGTTGTGGGTTCAAGCCCAATGTCAGGCTCTGTGCTGACAGCTCAGAGCCTGGAGCCTGCTTCAGATTATGTGTCTCCCTCTCTCTCTGCCCTTCCCCCTCTCATGCTCTGCCTCTCTCTGTCTCAAAAATAAATAAAACATAAAAAAAAATTTTTTTTTTAAAGTGCAATGCCCTACCCACTTCCCTGGATCCTTCCTTACTATAAAGCAAAAGCCTTAAGCTGCTGGAAAGAGGCAAGTAATTCTTCCCAGCCACCTCCAGAACAACAAGATATACTGCTTCTGGGAGAGAAGTAAAAGCAAAACCCACCTGCCTATGGAGGAAGAATAAGAGGGGTACACCCAGGAGCAAGGCAAGGATCTACTGCTACTAAGATAAAGACAGAAGCAAAAACCCTCTGTTCCAGGGGGAGGGATAAGAAACCGCTTTGGATCCAGAATCCTATGCCAAGCAGAGATCTGCTACTATTGAGGGGCAGGAAACTACCACCCAAGAAGAACCACACAAGGTGGAGTTTGGCTGCCACAGAGAGAAGGGGAAGGAACTCTAAGAACATGCTGTTCCTGAGGCCCAAGCACACAGAGCAAACCTAAAACTGAGGCAGGATAAGAAAACAGAAAAAATTCCTCTGCTGCCACTATGGGCCAAGCGATAAGCAACAAGCAATAGCAGTGTACTTCTGGGGATGAAGCAAGAACATGGAGAGACTCACCCCACCTCCCACACACACTTCTGTGATGCAGGCTTGCAGACCAAAACCTGAAAAGGGGGCAGCAGGAACACTTGAGAAAACTCTTCTGGCACACCAGCCCCTGCCTTAATAACAAGGTAACAGCAGCCCACCACTAAAGGCATTTGAAACCTAAGGTGCACTAAAGGCAAAAATAGCAATAATAATACCTAAATCCAGCTCAACTTCTGACTAGAGAAGCGCAATTCCCCACACTATTGGTTGACAGAAGAAAAAGCATATCTGTTTCTGGACATACTCAGTCTATACTCTTCTACCTCTAATGCCTGGCATTCAATCAAAAATTACATGACATGCAAAGAAAAAAAAAAGACAAAACAATAATTTCAAATAGCCAGCATTTAATAAAATATTACAAGATACTGGGGAGAGGAGCAAGACAAAATAACCCATTGTCAAGAGTGAAAGCAATCAACAGAACCAGATCCAGATATGACCCTAGCATGGGAACTATCAGACAGAGAATTTAAAATAACTATGATTAATATGCTAAAGAATCAAGTGGAAAGGTGAACATGTATAAACAGATGGCAAATTTCAGGAGAAATGAAAACTATTTTTAAAAATTGAAATGGAAATGTTAGAAATAAAAATTACATCAGAGAACCAGAATTCCTAATGAGCTGATCAACAGATAGGCACAGCTGAGGAAAGACTCAGTGAACCTAAATATAGATTGGGAGAAATTGTCCAACTGAAATACAAGCAGAAAAAAGAATTTTTTTTTAACACAAAAGAACATACAGAACTATAAGACAATATCAAATGGTGTAACATACATATAACTGGAGTCTTGTAAGGAAAGGAAAAGCAAAGAATAGGGCATAAGAAATATTTGAAGTGATAATGGCCTCAAATTTTCCAAAGAAATAACGAAAGATGTCAAACTACAGAAACAAAAATCTCAAAGAACCCTAAATAGGATACATAAAAAAGAAGGAAAATAACACCTAAAGACATCATAATCCAGCTAATGAAAAGCAAAGAGAAAATCTTTAAAGAAAAAAGAAAACATCAAAAAGAGGAACAAAGAGTTCCAAATCTCTCACTGAACAATTTTTAAAAAATCATAATTATGACAAGATTTACATCACCTTCTCAAGATAAGTTTTCAAATTCCAAGAGGTTCAATAATTTCTATTAACCATTACCTGCTCCTTTTACAAAATTCACTTTCTATGTAGGTTGTAGGCAGCATAAGCCACTTATTTGGAGTCATAAAGTGCCTTGAATTAGAAATTCCTGGAAATCTGGAATGCTGTTTGCCCTTCTCAACCTCTTTAAGTTCTTTCACTGTATATATTTTGCCTGTAGGAAGATTAGTAACCTCAATTAGCACCCTTAAATGCAACTCCCATTGCTCCTGGGTTATGATATCACATATCAATTAGGCACTAAGTACCAGTCTCACACTGAAGAAGAGTTCTTTTTTCGTCATCTTTGTCATATTGTGCCTTTTTCAAAGGATCACGAAATGGTGGAATGACAACCTAAAAGAAAAGCAGGTCTTTAAGGACAAGGTTGCAAGACTTTTTCAGTCTATCCTAATCATCTGTGTATGACTCCTACGCCTGACAAAATCAAGAATACAGTATCTATAAACGATTCAGTTTAACCATTTACAAAGAGATGGGGGCACTCCAATACAGCTCTTCGCAAGGCCCTCCAGCCATGGTTAGCTCTTGCTTTAACAGCTTTTTCAGATCATTGTGGATGTTCTTCTTAGACACTATGCCCAAACTCACTAAGCTGTAGTTTCCTAAGGGTTATGATGTGGAATATGAAACTATATCAATAAATTATTCAAACTTGGCTACATTAAAATCCATTGGTCTATCTTGAACTTGGACTGGATCTCTTATCTATGTCATGGATTATTTGGAAGAAACTGTATCACTGAGTTATGTGAGGTCTTCCAAATTGTCAATACATCTCATTATACTATAATCACATTCATTAATATTGCCAATCTCATCAAAAAAAAAAACCTCTATGAGTAACAGAAAGCTGTCAATACTCATGATAGTGAATATTTTTCCAAAATTCAATTTTCTGCTTGAAAGCTCACATTTATCATTGGCAACAAATACTGTCAGTTGTTTTTCTTGAAGTGACTTAATTTTCCAAAAAATGTCTGCCAAATATCCAACACTTAATAACCACAATTTATAAGTCATTCTTTAAGGGGAAAAAAGTGTATCATGAAAAAAGAATCAACCAGTGTAGCTGACAATTCAAGCAATCATGCTGCATTTCAGTAGGCAGAAGTGCTCTTTGCATACTTACCATTTCATCCCACAGAATATTAAAAAAGTGTATACTCAAGAGCAAGATTTAATAAAAATAATTTTTAATGTTTGATCACGGACATTCTTAAGTGAAACTGCAAGTTTTTTACTGTGAGTGCATGGCAATGAAGAATATAACGGTGACCAGTATGATTTGGTGACACTGACTTAAGTTGTTCCAAGTACCAGCAGCTTTACCCTCCATTGCTTTCGCACCATCAGAGCCAACACCAATGCTATGGAAAGGTAAATAATATTTGGCACTATTATGAAAACACTTGGCCTAATAGGCCCCTTAAAAGGGATTCAGGACTCTCAAAGATCTATGTACCTCACTTTGAAAACTGCTGTTATAATCTCAAAGTGTTCCACTTAAGAGGCCACCTATCAGCTTCATTTAGAAAATCAGAATGGTAAAAGAACAAACCAGAATGTTGATATCAAAAAGATCTAGTTTCAAATCCCAATTCTGCCCCTTAACTAGTTATTATACTAGTTAGTAAACTAAGGCTCTAACTTTAAACTCTCAGTTTAACTCCTACCTACTAAAATAGGGACAAGAGCACATGCACTCCCCAATTTGGCAAAAAACCAAACCTGCTTTGCCTGCAAATGCAGTTTAAAATGTCTATGACTCGGGTGCCTAAGTGGTTCAATCAGTTAGGCATTCGACTCTTGATTTTGGTTCAAGTCAGGATCTCACAGTTTGTGAGTTTAAGCCCCATATCGGGCTTTGTACTGACAGTGTGGCCTCTACTTGGGATTCTCTGTGTCCCTCTTTCTCTCTGCCCCTCTCCCACTCATTCTCTCAAAAATAAATATAAGAAAATAATAAAATGTCTATGACTCAAAGATTTTAATTTTGTTTAATGATACCCACCATTAGCGGACTGCTTGGGTGGCTCTGTTGGTTAAATGTCTGACTTCAACACAGGTCATGATCTCGTGATTCATGAGTTCAAGCCCACATCAGGCTCTGTACTGGTGATGAGGAGCCTGCTTAGGATTCTCTCTCTCTCCCTCACTCTCTGCCCCTTCCCCACTTGTGTGCACTCTCTCTCTCTTTCTCTCTCTCTCAACATAAACAAATAAACTTAAAAAAAATAATATCCACTATTAGCAAAAGTGTGGGAAAATGGACTCTGATAGGGAGACAAATTTATACAACCATTCTGGAGGACAATTTGGCAATATGAATCAAAATCATGCATAACCTTTAACTCAGCAATTCTACTTCTAGCAAGTTACCCTAAGGAAAAAATTAGTTACAGGGAAGTTTATCATAATGTCATTTATAAGAACAATAGGTTCAAAACAATCTAGATGTTCAAAACAGGGAATATGTTTTAAAAAATGATGGTATAGCAAGATACCATATATGTCAGAAACACATCTATGGTCTGCTATTTACAGCTGTGTGACTGTGAAAAGTAACTTAACCGGTCTGTGTATCACTTGCCTCATCTGCAAATTACCTCATGTGGTAATAGCAAAAATGGGGGGGTGGGGGGAAGTCCTAACATTTGGTTAAGCCCTCAGTGCAAGTTAGCAATTATTATTAATAGAATACTATGCAATGATAAAAATTATGTATTTACATTTATTGACAAAGAAAGAGCAAACCAGAAAACTACTGGGGAAAAAAAGGGGGAGTATCTGGGTGGCTCAGTAAATTGCACAACCAACTCTTAATTTGGGCTGGGGTCATGGGCCCGAGCCCCATGGCAGACTCCACACCGAGCAAAGAGCCGGCTTGAGATTCTCTCTCCCTCTGCCCCTCTTCCCTGCTCATGCTCTCTTTCCTGCTCTTTAAAACAAAAAATACACACAAAAATAACTATTGAGGAAAAAAATGCAGAGTATGAACCTAATGTGTGTTATCCCATTTTTGTAAAATAAATCTACATATAGAAAGAAGCCTTGGATATCCACAAAAATATACAGAAAAATATTAATGAGTTCATTCTGGGTAATGAAATTCTGAATGGTCAATTCTTTATTTAAATATAGATTTTATTCATTTATCATGAAAATGTATATTTGTAACAAATTTTTAAGAGTCTTTGAAATTTTTAAATGTTACCTATTACTTGAGTATTACACAATACTTTCAAATTTTATTGAAGTTTAATTTACTTTGGACTTTGTTGTTTTTTTGTGTTTTTAGTTTATTTGAGAGAGCGCATGAGTGACCAGGAAAGGGGCAGAGAGAGAGGGAGAGAGAGAATCCCAAGAAGGTTCCACATCGTCAGCACAGAGCTTGATGAGGGCTCAATCTCACAAACTGCAAGATCATGACCTGAGCCAAAGTCAAGAGTCACCAAGGCACCCCTGGACTTTGGGTTTTTTATTCCTAAGATATGGAGATGGGAAACAATTCTAAAGATGTTACTGCATTCTGGGGCACCTGGGTCACTCAGTCGGTTGAGCATCTGACTTCAGTTTAGGTCATGATCTCTTGGTCCCTGGATTTGAGCCCCATTTTGGCTTGCTATTAGCGCAAAGGCTGCTTTCAATCCTCTGTCCCCCTCTCTCTCTCCCCTTCCCCCACTCGTGTTGTCTCTCTCAAAAAAAAAAAATGCTACTGCATTCTTAGGGAATCACTAAAGAACTACCCATACATTAGGACTGCTCAAAAAACCAACCACATAATATCAAAAATAAGAAGTCTATCCTACCTTCAGAAAATTCGGGTCCTCTCTGCTCATATAAAAAGGATCATACTCTTTGGGATCATAATGCTCCATAAATACATTTCCCTTCAGGAAGGAAATAAAACTACACATAACAAGAGGTGCACAATTAATTTTGAGCCTAACAGGACTCAAGAGTCCAACACACAATTCCATTCTTCTGCTTCAAAATAGCATTAATGACAAATACAAAAGGAAGAAAAGACCAAAATTTAAAAATTTGAGGTAGCCAAGTAATAAACATTATAGTGATAGAAGGAATCTACTTAAAATTTGCTAGAATTAATAATGAACGTTGGAACACTAACAGATTTGGGAAATTGTTTTTAAATGCTTAGTAGTCAAATATCTCAGATTTCTTAGAAATGCCAAAATAGAAATATCTTATAGTTTTATAAATAACTGGGTTCTAAAACTATATCTATCGAACCTAGAGCCCAAACTTAATTGGTATACAAAATTACTACATGAGAAAAGAAAAGAAAAATAATTTTAATCTACACATTTACATCCAGACCTAACCCTCTTCCCTCCATCCTTTCCACATGCCCTAGATTTAGGAATAGTATATGCTCTAACAGAGTAGAGCTTATACATATATAGAGAGGAAGAGGTAGGCTGTTTGGATGATTATAAAGATAATCATAGTTTTAAACTGACTGAAACAAGTATCAAATGACCTCTTATTACCTTTTTATTTACATGTTTTAAGAAATGATCTAATTCCTCTTGTCTCCTTTTTTTAATCTTCTTATGTGAACAAACTTTTTCCATAATTTTCTTTTGGAGAGGATCTGCCACTTGGTCAGTCCATTTTTTATATAACCTCTCTTTTCTTCTTGCATTTAAGAAGTCATGATGTTGTAAATACTTATCTAGTTCCTATTAAACAATGATAGAAAAAGCAATTATCCTAAAGCTATTTTGTACTAAAATTTAAACTTCATTTATATTCCTAAGAAAAACTCACATAAAGTCATTCACTGATTCATTTATTTGGCTTCTACTGTGTAACACACACTATACTAGAAAAAATAAATATATAGATAAATTAGACAACATGCCTACTCCCCTGGACAGACTATAATACAAATACAAAAAAACAACAGGAGGAAGGACAATATAGCAAGATGTGTGTGTGTGTATAATAAATATATACATATATGTAATATATATATATCTATATTTTATAGACATCTATATATCTATAAAAGAACTAAAAACAAAAAGACTCAGATACTCGTATACCAATGTTTACAGCAGCATTATTCGCAATAACCAAAAGATGAAAGCAACCCAAGTGTCCATCAGCAGATGAATGTATAAACAAATGTAGTATATACACAAAATAGAATATTATACAGCCATAAAATGGAATCAAGTTCTGACATAGGCTACAATATGGATGAATCCTGAAGGCAATATGCTAAGTGAAATAAGCCAGACACGAAAGGACAAATATTGTAGGATTCCACTTACATGAAATTATCTAGAATAAACAAATTCATAGAGATAGATGTTAAATTAGAGGTTACCAGAGGCACCGCTGGGGAGGGAGGAATGGAAGTCCTTACTTAATGCATATAAAGCTTTGGCTGGGGTGATACAGAGTTTTAGAAATAGGTAATTGGTGAAGGTTTCACAACATTTATTTGGAAATAGATAGTAATGATGATTGCACAACCTGTGAATGTAATTAATGTCACTGAATTGTACACTTAACAATGATTAAGGGGCACCTGGGTGGCTCGGTTAAGCATCCGACTCTTGATTTCGGCTCAGGTCATAGATCTCAAGTCATGAGATCAAGACCTGTGTCAGGCTCCACATTAGGTGTGGAGTCTGCTTAAGATTCTCTTTCCCTCTCCCTCTGCCCCTTCCCCTCATGCAGGCATGTGCACACTCCCCCTCTCTCTCTCTCATTAAAAAAATAAAATGGCTTGAAATAGCAAACTTTATGTTATATATTTTTTACCACAATGAAAAAAAGTGACTAAATTTTTTTTATTCCTATAGTGGGAGACATTTGGGATGGGCCTTAAAGGAGTTATCTAGGGGGCACCTGAGTGGCTCAGTTGGTTAAGCATCCAACTTCGGCTCAGGTCACGATCTCACAGTTTGTGAGTTAGAGCCCTACATTGGGCTCTGTGCTGACAGCTCAGAGCCTGGAGTCTATTTTAGATTCTGTCTCCCTCCCTCTCTGCCCTCCCCCAACTCGCACACACTCTCTCTCAAAATATAAATAAAAATTAAAAATATTTTTTTAGAAAAAGGAGTTATCTAGGAAGAGAAGGTATAAGAGAATGTGGAAGAAGAAAAAACAGAGACAAGAGTAAACTGACAGAAATGTAGCACAACCCAGACGAAATGGCAACAGCCTGTAAATAAAGAAAACGACTGATTTAGGCTATACTCTAAAATTTTATTTATTTATTTTTTTGAGAGAGGGAGACAGCACGAGCAGGGAGGGTCAGAGAGAGAGAGAGAATCTAAAGCAGGCTCCAGGCTCTGAGCTAGCTGTCAGCACAGAGCCTGATGCAGGGCTCGAACCCACGAACCGCAAGATCATGACCTGAGCCGAAGCCGGATGCCTAACCAACTGAGCCACCCAGGTGCCCTAATACACTAAGTTCATCTAAAACTTATCCACCTTTCATCTAGCAAATGAAATCACATGATTACTACAATCAACCACATGAAATTAAAAATGAAAAACAAAACAAAACAAAAACAAGAGCCTTGAGTTTCTCTAGGCCATATCCCTTCTTAGATTCAGGTCATAGCACACTTCAACCATTTTTTTTTTAAGTAGTCTTCATGCCCAGAGCAGAGCCCAATTCAGGGCTTGAACTGACAACCCTGAGATCAAGACTGGAGCTGAGATCAACAGTCCGAAGCTTAACCAACTGAGCTACCCAGACACTGCACACTTCAACCATTCTTAATGAATAGTTCCTTTCCTTTTTAAACAACTCTAAAGAAAATTCTTAAAAACAAAAACAGGTTACCCACTCCAGTGTTCACCACACCTGGACATTCATCTTGTCTTATGATTAAGCCCATCCTGTTACAGTTGAAGCCTTCTTACCTAAGCACACCTAAGTAATAATTAGTCCGTGAGTCCCAATAATAGCTCTTAAAACTCTTAAGAACACACGGTGACTACACAGAAACCCCACTAAATGAAAGAACAAGTGACTAGGGGAAAATTCATATATAAAATTATCCGTGAGAGAGCCTGGCATCAGATGGTTAAGCATCAGACTCTTGGTTTTGACTCAAGTCATGATCTCACAGTTCATGAGTTCAAACCTTGTATCTTGTGCTTTGGGAACAGAGCCTGCTTGGTATTCTCTCTCTCCCCCTCTCTCTGCCCCTCCCCTGCTGACACTCTCTCTCTCAAAATAAATAAATAAGCTTTAAAAAAAATACCTGTGAAAGAATCCCCTCAAATAGAAAGTTAGGAAATCAATTAAAACAATCTGAGATCTCTTAAGGTTAATCCTAGGCACTAATGAGTGTTTTCAATTCTATTTTGATCACGACACATTCTGTAACCAATTCTTACCTTAATTACATAATTTTCTCTATATAATATTGATTGAATAGCTGCATCAATATCTTCTTTAGCTAATACCTAAATTTACAAAATGAAATTTTGAAAATCAAATTTAAAAAAATCAAACTATTAATACAATCTGGACTCAGACATATCCCTGAAAAGTTCTCCAATTTTTCTACCTCAAATCATATCATCAAGTACTTTTTAAAGAGCATTTGAATCTTTCTATTTGTTATAGCTCTTTTGAGGGCAAAAAACGACTCAGATCATAGACATTTTGAATCCCAACATGGACAAATGACTTGTCCATAGTCACATGGTAAGGAGAAGCCATCTTTTTTTCACATCTCATAAAAGGCTTTTACCTTTATGGGTTAAAACAGAATCAGGCCTCTATTTGAATTCATTCAATCATGAGTGACTTCTACTTTAATTCATTTAGTCATTTTCGCTATCAAATACGAATAATAAATTTGTTTATACACAAGTCACATTTTTTTATTTTAAAGCAGCACAATCTTCAGGAAATAGTTCATAACATTAATTTTTTCCATCTCATAACAAATCATTTTTACGCAGGATCTAGGCCCTGAGTTGTCAACACGAAGCCCTGACCTGCGGGGCTCAAACCCACAGATGCAAGATCATGACCTGAACCGAAGTGGGACACTTAACCAACCAGTGGAGCCACCCAGGCGCCCCACATCTGCATAACATTTTTAAGGGCAAAATAAACTATAGAGCCAGCAAACCAGTGATTGCCTTGTTTGGGAAGAGGTAAGGAGGGAGGGTAGGTACATAAGGAGGAAATTTAGGGCATAATGAGTATGTTCATTCTCTTCATTGTGGTGGTTTCACGTGTAAATACATATATCAAAATTTATCAAGCTGCACATTCCAAATAGATGCGATTTAATGTGTACCAGTTATATCTTAATACGGCTGTTTAGGAAAAAAATTACAATAGTTTTTCAAAATACAACATACATAAATTTAGGTGACGCAGTTTGTAAGAGTGCTCCCGGAGAGCAGCGCCTGGGTGGCCCAGTGGAGCACCCAACTCTCAACTTCCGTTCAGGTCATAATCTCACAGTTCAAGTCCAGCTCAGTACTGGCAGGTCGGAGCCTGCTTGAGATTCTACCCCCTCTCCCCCATCTCTCTGCCCCTTCCCTGCTCATGCGAGCTCTCTCTCTCCCTCAAAATAAACTTTTTTTTTTAAGAGTGCTTCAGGAGAAACTTTATAACTTTGTTATATAGAAAAGTCATATAATCAATTAGCTATGACTCCGATTTAGGAAACTAGAGAATGAAGAGAAAACACGAAGTTTGTAGAATAAATGGGATAATAAAGAACAGAAACTAAATATAAAACATAGAAAAAATATTAAGCACAAGTCAATTCTCAATGCAACTACCCAAATAGAAACTTTAAAATGCCACACTACTGTTACCTCCATAAAATAAAGCGGCTGTGGTTCCAACCATTCTTTCGAGGTCTTGGACTTACGATGCTTGTCAGTTAGCCTATCATCACCGTCTAAATTTTTCATTGTGCTCACAAATAACAGAGGCCCTAGAAAGACTAGAAGATTCGCTTATTAATGAGAATTTAGTCTTACTTTCTCTTAATTAACAATCCTTGGCCACCATTAACAGGTGTGGGACGTATTCTGACTTTAGGACCACCCACACGCTGCCTAACAAAAGGCCTTCACCATAGTTTCTGATGATGTCTTTCGAACCAGCCTCTTTTAAGCAAGGGAGCTTCTCCCTGGACTAACCCGTGTCCCCCTGAAATTCCAGGCTTCCCACGTCCTACAACACAGCCGGTTGGAGCCGGTGTGGCAGTTATCAGCCAGGCCTCTAGGGGTCGCACTGCGGCGCTTTTCTGACCGAGGGCCGCCGACCCGGAGGGTTGCAAATTCCTTACTACCGAAACCCACACAGGCAGCGCTGCTTACAGAAGGGAGGGCTTTCCAGACTACCTTTGCGTGTCCTCAAGGACGCCCAAAGCACTCCCCCCAACACAGACACACACAAGGACTGTCATCCGAGGGGGAAGCTGTCATTAGGGCCTGCGCCCGTGGTAGACCCACGGCACCCACGACCCCATCCCTCCCCTCCCACTCCGTCAGCAAGATGCCTGCGTGCTGTGCCCGGCCCGGCAGGGAAGGTGCACACCACAACAGGTACCTCAGCTCTCCCCTCCCAACACTGACTGGGCCTTTGCTCCCCGCAGCTCTCGGGGGCCGGCCCGACGGCCCACCGCCCAACAGTCGTCGGCTGCGGCAGGAGAGTGAGCGCACCCGGGCTGCGGGCCCCTCAGCTCGGGCCGTGGCCTCGAAATGGCAGAACGTTCGCGTCTAGTGTTTCTCGACGCAACCCGCAGCGGACCCTATGCTGCGTCAGGCGACGACGAGTCAGAATTCTGCTGGGTCCCTGAGCCCAAACTGCGCTCCTCAAGTCGGGTCGCGCGGGTTTGTAACCTGGACACCTGTGGTGCCGGCGCTGGTGGGCGGGTCGTGGTTAGCGACCCAAACCAAAAGCCTTCTCGGTGACGAGCAGCTGTTGCAGCCAATAACTAGACACGTTGCTTTTCCGCCCCGCCCTCCCCCGCGTCCGTTGACCAGAGGCAGCTGCTCACGCCGGCCCCTGGGGGAGGACTTTCCTTGAGTGCCTAGTTCCTTCCGCCTCCGCCTGGCTCATTGCGCTCTTTTAAGCCATCTGTGCGTCTCCCAACCGACGGCACTAGACGGTAGTCCTCCCTGGCCTCTAGTCCCACTTCAGGAAACACCCCAGGAGTGGCCGAGAAGGGGCGCCTGCCCTCAGGATTATCCCCTAGTAGGACGAGAGTTTGTGGAGGTTGTCCTTAGGAGGATGGGAGATGTCGCTTTAAATGCGTTAAGTGTTTATTTAGTCACCTGAGTCAGTGCCTACAGTTGGCGCTGATGATGGTCAGCGAGCGGTGAGAGAATGTGAGGACTCAGGACCGGCTGATCTCATTCAGCCTTGCTTAGATCGGTGGCCGTGCATCCCGCAGGTGTTCGGTTTGGGGGTTATGATCTCAAGCGTTTCCGATGCGAACCACCGACATAACTAGAAAATTACGAGCAGTGATTTTCTAAGCTCATTTAATAACCCGCTGTGCGAACTGTGATTTTCTATTATTCTATTTTCCTCTTCGTGTATTGGTGGATATTAGATAACGGACTACAGTTTTCACGCTGACACCTGTCCAAAGGGTTTTAGGGAGGTTTGTATTCACAGGGTGAATCCTATCAACTGAGGTTCCCTTTTTCAGAGCTGAGGGAGCATGAGCCATTTGCAGAACTTACTGTTAGATGCCCTCCTGGGAACAAAGCATGTGGACAGTGCAGCCCTCATCAAACTCCAGGAGCGAAGCTTGAGTGTAGCATCACCAGGATTTAGTGTAAGAAAAAGCCAGTTTGGGCATAAGCATTACAAACTCTTTCTGTAAAGAGCCATAGTAAACATTTTCGGTTTCTGGGCTATATGGCCCATGTCACAACTACACTACTATGCAGTTTTAATGGGAAAACAAACGGTACATTAAAAAACGGATGTGACTATGTCCCAATAAATATTTATGAACACATGTTTGAAATTCTTGTAATTTTTACATATCCCAAAATATTATACTACTTGTTTTTTCCAATGACTTAAAGATGGGGGAGGGGATTCTTACCTTGCAGGCCTACAAAAACAGGTAGTGGGCCAAATTTGGCCAGCCTGCCATAGTTTGCCCACTCCTAGTGTAACTTCTGCAGGTAATGCCCAGTGATGTCCGAACTCTTGTGAATGGATTCGCCAAGAACCCTTTGCAAACCAGAAGAGAAGGATTGTATTTCAAGGAAAAGGACTACAAATGTGTTCGGGCAGATGACTATTCTCTTTATGCTAAGAATGTGAGTGTTCGAGATTTGAAGACAGCTAGGTAAAAAAAAAAAAAAAAAAAACTTAAGAATTTGACTCCAGGCGTGCGTGGGTGGCTCAGTTGGTTAAACGGTTGGTTACAACTCAGGTCATGATCTCACAGTTTGTAGGCTCGAGCCCCGTGTCAGGCTCTGTGCTGACAGCTAGCTCAGAACCTGGAGCCTGCTTCGGATTCTGTGTCTCCCTCTCGTTCTGACCCTCCCCTGCTCACGCTGTCTCTGTCTCTCAAAAATAAATTAAAAAAAAAAAAAAAAGAATTTGACTCCAATTTGCTCTGTCCCCCAGATCCCATTTATAAAACAAACTAAGCCCATTATTGCGGTAGCAATGTCTGAGACAGCAGTCCAATGCCGGGAAGGCATATGCAAAAGAAAGTATGAACAGAGAGCCTAGCTGAGAAATATTCATTCCAGAATCTATCAACTGAACCCTGCCTGAAGTACCTCTTTCTACAACTCCATACTCTACATCCTCTTTCTTTAAAAAAAAAAAAAAAAAAAAGTGATAGCAGTTTTGTGCTTAAAACCTCTCTTGGCTCTCTGTTGCCTGTAAGCAAACAAGGAGATGAAATTCCCATTTATTGGATGCCCTATATTATGGCGTAAGCATACTTCATCCGCATTATAAAGTAGCCTCATTTTACAGGTGACGAAACTGAGATTTTACAAGTTAAATAATAATTCTTCCTTAGTCATGCAGCGGAAAATGGAGTGGCAGGATTCAAGCCTAAAGCTGTCTAATTCCAAAATGTATTTTCATTATATCATTTGTTCTCATTGAGATAGGGGTAGATTATCATCAGTTGGGGAACTTTTTCAAAATACACATGCTGTTATTATAAGTCTGAAATTTTTTGAGAAAAGACAAGCAAATTAGTGGAAAAGAGTGAAGAGTCCAAAAACAGATATATGAGTGTATGGAAGTAAAGAAATGTCCAAAAATGTGCTGGAGTGTAACTGCTAGTCCTGTGACGAGAACCAAAAGAAGGGCATTCTGCTTTCCTCTTCTCCAGGAAAACACTGGTGTGGTTGTTGTGAAGACCCATCTGTATCTTCTGGTGGCAACTTACACTGAAGGCATGTATCCTAGTGTTTGTGTGGAAGCCACAGAGAAGCTGGGTAAGTTTCTCTATTCCTGTCTTCGTTCCCTATGGTAGTGAGGTCTTCTGACTGCCAGTAACTGAGAGCCAATTCAAGGAAGAACTTATTGGAAGAGTACTGGGGTTAATGCAGCTGAACCACAAGGAAAATGGACTCCAGGGACAGGAATGCTGCTAGAATGCTTCTCTAGTCTGTTTCTTTTCTCTCTCTCTCTCTCTTTCTTTCTTTCTTTCTTCCTCCTTCCTTCCTTCCTTCCTTCTTTCCTTCTTTCTTTCTCTTTCAAGAGAGTAGGAAAGTGAGCACAAGCAGGGGAGAAGGGTAGAGGAATAGAAGGGTAGAATGAGAGAGAGAGGGAGAAAAGAGAGAGAGAGAGAGAGAGAGAGAGAGAATCTTAAGCAGGCTCAATCCTGCAACCCTGGGATCATGACCTGAGCCGAAATCAAGAGTCAGATGCTCAACAGACTAAGCCACCCAGGCACCCCTCTAATCTAAGAGTGTCAGCTTTGTTCTGTCCTATTGCAAAGCCTTCCGTGGCTGGTATCATGGCCAAGCCTCACATACTGCCTCTTAATTTCTTTTAGGACCCTGATGTGACAAGTCTTGGGTCCTGTGGTTTACCCATTTATCAGTTAGCTATTGGGGGGCTAGGGGTGAGGAAGGCAGCAGGGGAGAAAAATGAGAAATGTTAACTGGTGGGGGCCACCCTTTGTAAAGGAGCCTTGTACAGAAAAATTACTGAGCCAGGCAGCTACCTTTTGGTGTCTACTGCATTCCTCTTTTGTGTCTTTATGTTTTTGAATGAAGATATAATGTAGGACTAACTGGGAAATTAATCTATGAGAGTTGAGCTTAATGAATGATAAATTATGTTGGCGTTCAGATTTTTAAATGTAAACCTAAATTCCTAAAAAAAATTTTTGGGAGGGTTGCCTGAACACTCCTTTGAGACAGTAGAAGCCTCCACTTCTACTAGTGAGGAAAGCAGCCATTCTTTCATTCTTTCAACACATATTCAGTGATGATCCACCACTGTGGATCATTATTTGTGTTCTTCGACCCAAATAAACCAGGAAATCAAAACTGTAAGCAGACATAGTCTCTACCTCCCAGGCCTCTATACATGCTGTCCTGTCTGCCTGAAGTAGGGCCCCTTTCTGTCCCTGCCCCTTCACATCCAGTTGTCAAATTCCTAATCATCACTGGAGACGCAAGTCACTTCTTGGGCTTCTGTCCGCTATGCTATGCGTTTTGTGCATACCTTTATTATTACTCCATCAGAGCTCTTGCTTTAGCCAGATTGTGAGCCCCTAGAAGATAAGAATTGTGTCTTAGTCTCCTATCTCCAGTACCGTAAACAGCCTCTAGTGTTGAGTAGGTAATTAATACATGTTTGATGACCAAATAAGTGAATGACCTCTGATTAGCAGAATCAGGGAAGGCTCCAGAGAAATGAATCTTAAAAATTAATTGAGAAATTAAGTACTATCACAGAAACACACACACACACACACACACACACACACACGTATGTATGCACAGAACTTCCCAGTTGTTATAACTAGTTTCCTGGCATGGAGTGTCATAAACCATGCTACGCTGGCAATGAGGTATTCTAAGAGTAAACAGGACTGAGCCTGTACAAGACACAACTTTGGAAGCACCTAACAGAAGGAGTGACCGCCATCGCAGGAGGAACAGGCAATCACAACCACCAAGGTCCTTTTCTGAGCAGGTGTGAAAAATTTGAGGGAGGTCCAATTTCAGTAGACTAGGATTGGTGCAGGAAGACAGAACAGAGACATGTAGGTTTGGGTTAATTATCTAATTAAAGGTACCCAAAAATGAGGCTAGGAAAAGGGGCAATTAGGCTGTCAAGAGGGCAGATTCTATCTTATCAACTAATTCCCCAGGTCTCCTGTGGAGACCAGACAAGTTGCCTCAGCTCTGTAAAGTAGCTTCTGTGGCTGGGAGTAAAGGCTGAGGTTCTTGTTTAGAACCACAAAAGACTCCAACGAATCTATACTGGTTAGAAGGAGATAGCCGACATGATGCTACTAAAATCCTACTTCTCAGGGCCCCTGCGTGGCTCAGTCAGTTAAGCGACCGGCTTTGGCTCTGGTCATGATCTCATGGTTTATGAGTTAAAAAACCCCGCATGAGGCTCTGTGCTGACAACTTGGAGCCTGGAGCCTGCTTCGGATTCTGTATCTCCCTCTCTCTGCTCCTCCCCTACTTGCTAGCTCTGTCTCAGGGGGAAAAAAAAAAACCCACACTAAAATCCTCCTGCTCTAGGAAGGGATGGGCTATCTTGGAAGTGGTTGGATTCTCATGAAGGATGATGGAGGCGGACACCTACTCAGGAGCCAGTTACTGATCTCATTGCTTCTGTTTCCTTCACTTGTCTTTCATTTAATTATATTTTTCTCTATCAAAAAATTATACATGATCATTACAGAAAATGTGGGAAATAAAGAATCATGACTATTTACAAATGTTTTATTATGGAAGGTTCTAGGAGATATCTATATCTTTGAGAGCAGAGACTGGGTATTAACTATCCAGTCGTCCATGTATCTCCAGCACCTGGCACATGGTCGTCACTCCTAACGTCCGTGGAATAAATAAGTGAATGAATCATACTGCGGTGATAATTTGCTGCTCACAAGTAACAACCATGTTCTGTTTTCTTTCAGGAGACTATCTAAGAAGAAAGGGAAGTTAAGTCATCAAGGACTATGAAAGACAGCTTTTGTTATTTTAGGAAATCAATTCTAAAGAAAAATGCCTTCGTTTGTGGTTGAAAAACACTAGGAAGAAGATACTGAAAAGGAAGAATGGTTTAAGGGAATGATTTTTCTTATTTCAAGAGATCCTTTTCTTTAATTGGAATTCTTTGATAAGCTTTACCTGTTTGTTTGATTTTTTGAAGTGTTGGTGGTTGGCATGAGTGGGAGGACACTTACAGCTGCGCGGGGTGTATCTGTTGAGGGACTCCTCTGTGAGTCTCCGGGACTCCCACACGTCCTGCTGGGGATGACAGGAGTGCAAAGCCCTAACCACTGTTTATCCGGGGCAGTTCTCAGGGTTATGTTCCAGGAAGTAATCTCAAAAAATGAAGTAATGTCTCCCTTCAGAACAAAGAGTGAGCTTTCTTACTGCTTGCTATAAAAAAGGTAAGTTCCAGGGCACCTGGGTGGCTCAGTCAGTTGAGATCTGGCTTCAGCTCAGGTCATGATCTCACTGTTCGTGGGTTCAAGCCCCACATCGGGCTCTGTGCTGACAGCTCAGAGCCTGGAGCCTGCTTTGGATTCTGTATCTCCTCTCTCTCTGACTCTTGCCTGCTCATACTGTCTCTGTCTCTCAAAAATAAATAAAACATTAAAAAAAGAAAAGGTAAGTTCCCCAAACTCAATGTTGCCATCCTATAAAGCTGCTCACCACATGTGTGTCAGCCATCTGTCCCTGTAGGGGACTTGGGGAAAAGGGCAACAGAAAGGCCACCCTTTGGGCCATAGTCAAAGTATTTGATGGGCATTCCACACTCCCCACCATCTGTGGGCATCTGATTTTGTTGAACATTGGAAATGGCCTTTCAAAAATTAACTCAAGGGCATGTGGGTGGCTTAGTTGGTTAAGCATCTGACTTTGGCTCAGGTCATGATCCCATAGGTCATGGGTTCAAGCCCCACATGGGGCTCTGTCTGTGCTGACAGCTTGGAGCCTGGAGCCTGCTTTAGATTCTGTGTCTCCCTCTCTCTTTTTCTGCCTCTCTCTCTCTCTCTCTCTCTCTCTCTCTCTGCCAAAAATAAAAATACTTAGGGGCGCCTGGGTGGCTCAGTCGGTAAGCATCCGACTTTGGCTCAGGTCATGATCTTGCGGTTTGTGGGTTCAAGCCCCATGTCAGGCTCTATGCTGACAGCTAGCTCAGAGCCTGGAACCCTGGAACCTGTCTTTGGATCCTGTATCTCTCTCTCTCTCTCTGACCCTCCCCTGCTCACACTGTCTCTCTCTCTCTCTCTCTTTCAAAAATAAATAAAACATTTAAAAAATTTTTAATAAAAAATAAAAACACTTAAAAAATCAACTCAAAAAAATTTTTTTAATCAACTCAAGAAGATTCTTGACTCTGTCTCCCTTACTCCCTCCTGGCCCACACAATGTAGTATGGCCAATGAATGCAATCATTTCCAGAAAGGGTTCATCTCCTCTTGTTTACCTCCTGGGTGATGATCAGGACATTAAGGGTGGGACGTTACAGAACCTACTTTGAAAATTCAGTATTCCATCCTGTCCGTTTCTGGGCATGATGCATCTTTCCCCTAACAGCAGCTCCAGGCCAACCTGGTTGGCACACCCTTCAGGTGTCCCTGAGGAGGGAACATCTTACACCACTGGCATCAAGTCTTAGATGTTTCGCAGTCCTTAACATTATCCAGCAGCGAGGTAGTTTTCTGAATTCCGAAAACATGCTGCCTGGGGCTTCCCATGTAGATCTACCTATAAATTTTGGTGTCAGTCCTCATGCCAATGATTTCTCCTTATAAATCAGCACATTGGCTCCTGGATTGTATAACCTAGTGATGTGCATTATCCACCCACTCTCCACACGCTGTCCAGCTGGGCAAGGCAGAAGGTCTGACCCATGGCTGTGGTGATCTCTAAAGTGCTAGAAGCCTCTTGCATGTTCACCAGCTGGTCAGCCAGCCTTTCCTAGACACAGACTCACTGCACTGCTCGGTGCCTTGTGGGGCCCTTTTTGTAAACCACCTCAAGGCAAATGCCTCGCTGTCTGGAGCCATCCTATCTGATCTGTCCAGTTACTGCCTATAATTCTCATTATAAAGTTCCAGCTATTCAGAGAGACCCACAAAAGTGACCCTTTGGTGTCACCACACAGTACCTGCAGAGGTGTCCTGGGCCAGATGACCTCTGGCCCAGGGGTCTCCAAACTAAAAAGATTTGTGTCCTAGTGATCCACAAAGACTTTAGAACGGGCACACAGGCATGAATGGATGTAGGTGATTAATTTTCTTCCAGCTCCTCAACTTCCATATATACTTGCCTAAAACTGCTGTGGTTGAGGAGTCATGTCAGTGCTGGCTTCCCACGTCCCCTCCCCAAGCACCCATTCCCCTGGGAGCAAGCACCCTCCCCCAGGACCCAAGCACCCTTCCCCCCAGACACAAAAGGAAGCTACCCTCTCATCCAGCCCCAGTCTTGCCATGATGCTTGGCTTGGAGGGCAAAAACTGCAGTGTTCCAGAGGAAAGGATAATTCTAAATATTTTTTGACATTTTCAAATCCATCCTCCATTGTCAAAAAATACATCCCATGTGGAGAGATCCATGAGAATAAAGTAAAAAGAGCATTACTGAGAAATAGTGAAAATCTTTATGTCATAATTGGTCTATGAGAGGAAGGCTTTATGTCTTACCTGTATTTCTTTTTTTAATGTTTATTTTGAGAGAGGAAGGAGGGAGAGGCAGAGAGAGAGGGAGAGAATTCTAGGAGGGGATGAGATCATGATCTGAGCAGAAATCAAGAGTCAGATGCTTAACCGACTGAGGCATCCAGACATCCCTATATTTCTTAAAATTCAGAATCAAGATGATTATCATAGGACATGTATTAACATGATTACTTGAATTGAGAAATGAGAAATCTTCTCTGATAGCAAGTAATTTTATTGGGCTGATTAACGATGAGGTTGGCTTTGCCAATAAGAATGTCACAGATGTTTTTCATAAATAAGTCTGCAGCTTCAAGATGTTAATGAAAATGTATTTGAAGTATGTGATAAGGTAGAAGGATTTGATTTTTAAAAATTGTCTTTGCAAAAGTGTATTGAAATTAACATTCTTACTTTCCAAATCCTTTGTGACTCTACCAATTTAAACAAGGTGTCTTGGGCACCTGGGTGGCTCAGTTGGTCACCAGCTCAGGTCATGATCTCACAGTTCAGGGCTTCAGGGATTCGAGCTCATGGAGCCTGCTTGGGGATTCTCTTTGTCTCCCTCTCTCTCTCTCTGTCCCTCCCCCACTTACCTCTTCTCTCTCTCTCTCAAAATAAATAAACTTTTTAAAAAAGTGCCTCTAAGTGAAAAAAATAGCAGGTATAGTTAATAATCATTTGATACATCTTCACAAAGCTTTGTGTTTGTATAATCCCAGAAGCTACGAACCTGAACACCACTTAGGTGTGGATAACAAATCCTTTACAGGTTGATTGGTTTCCAAGTCTTTGCTTTCAACAAAATTGAAGAAAGACCTAATTAAGTTGCCAGCTAATAGATCATTGAAAATAATTTTTGATGATAGGTCATTATATAGTTTTTAATCATATAACTCAGAGGTATTCAGAGAATTGGCTGACATTTCTATAATGAAATTTCTCTTTCCTATCTAATTTATGCAAATTAGATTCCTCAGAGCTTGTCTATAAAAATGAAAAATAGGAAGAGAATTTATGTTGATCCCAGTCTCATTCCAGCAATGAGTAATATTCATCCACAGACATAATAATTACTTGGAAAAATTCAACCCCACCAATGGTCATTAAGAGATGCCTTTCCAATAAAATTCTACTTTTCATGTTTAATAACTATTAATATTTAAAATAATACTTACAATAATATAAAAATTCAAAACAATGTTTTGATCAATTGTGAACTAATAACATTGTAATGATAATAAATTCCAGAAGAAATGTAACACAGCCCCATGGTCACAGGAAATAACTTTTAAAATTAATGTCAGTTTTTGTACACGTTTTCTTGCAGATAAGAATGATCAATAAAGCAGGAAATATAGCAGTATATAATTCTATGAGAAAAGTAGGAGGGAAATATGAGTACTAGAAGAAAGATAACATTTTAAAACTTATAACCGTTAAAGATCTGTTTGGGGTATTTGTAGTGAATGATCATAAATGCCAAGTTGCTCTGAAATCTGGATTCTACTTGACATATTTATTTTTCCTTTATGTTTTTTAAAGAGACAGAGAGAGACAGTGGGAGCAGGGGAGGGTCAGAGAGAGAGGGAGATACAGAATCTGAAGACAGGCTCCAGGATCTGAGCTAGCTGTCAGCCCAGAGCCTGACGTGGGGCTCAAACCCACGTACGTGAGATTTGACCTGAGACAAAGTAGAATGCTTAACTGACTGAGCCACCCAGGCGCCCCGCTACTTGACACATTTAAAAGCCCGATATGAGTGGAGCACCTGGGTGGCTCAGTTGGTTAAGCATCCAAATCTTGGCTTCAGCTCAGGTCATGATCTCACAGTGCATGAGCTTGAGCCGTGTGTCAGACTCTGTGCTGACAGAGTGGAGCCTGCTTGGAATTCTCTCTTTCCTTCTCTCTCTGCCTCTCCCCTACCTACGTGCTCTCTCTCTCTCAAAATAAATAAATAAGCTTTAAAAAAATAAATAAGTAAAAGCCTGATAGTGTTGTACGCAGATTTTAATATTGCCCCCAAAAACCAGAGACCACCAGGGAGGCCGAATCACGCATGCAAAAGCAAAGGGCTTTATTACGAACAGCCTAAACTCAGGCTCACAGACTTCAGCAACACACTGGATCCACGTGGAGTGAGCCCTGAACAAAGGCAAGGTAGGGCTTTTATGAGTTTGGGAAGGGGGAATTACAGGAAATTGTGACATAGGTACAGTGATCCAATTATTATTATACAATATATTTAACCATTCACATTGTCTAGAGTATTTGTTACTTTTGGCGGGACCCAATCACAACATTTAGAGTATTGACCAATCACAGAGTGGGCCCAGGACCCTCACGTAGGGCGTGACTAGTCTTAGCCTCCATCTTTAGGCCTACCCTTAGAAATGTTAAAGATGTTAGCTGGCCTTTCCTGATTGGGTGTTACAAGGGTGGTCCCTTCTGCCTTGGGCAATGTGTGCCCTTCTGTTGTTTCATGGAGTCAGTTTCAGACCTGCAACCTTACAATAGGAGTTTTAAAATGTTAGTTAGTTATGACCAGAAATCATATCTTTTGCACTATTGAAGATTAAATATTTTAGATATTGGGGTGCCTAGGTGGTTCAGTTGGTTAAGCATTTGACTCTTAATTTTGTCTCAGGTCATGATCTCATGGTAGTGAGATCGAGCCCTGGGACAAGTTCTTCACTGGGTCCTGGGTGTGGAGACTGCTTAAGACCTTCTCCCTCCTCTTTCTCTGCTCCTCCCCCACTCATTTTCTCTCCTCTCTCTCTCTCTCTCTCCCCCTCCCTCTCTTTCCAGGGGGACTGTATGTCCCAGGAGCTCCCTAGACTCTTAGCTCAGGAGGCCCCCTCTTTTTTTGTTTAAGTTTATTTATTTATTTTGAGAGAGAGAATCCCAAGCAGGCTCCACACTGTCAGCAGAGAGCCCAGTGTGGGGCTCAAACTCACAAATCATGACCTGAGCTGAAACCAAGAGTCAGATGCTTAACTGACTGAGCCAGCCAGGTGCCCCAGGAGGCCCCTTCAGAACAGTCCTCCACCCTCTCCTTGCCTGCTGGACTGGTTTTGTATGAACCCAGTGCTGATCAAGGCTCCCTGAGCTCCAGAACTCTGGAGGGCTCCTCACCCTTGGTGCCTTCTGTGACCCAGGCCCCACCTGACCTTGGCTTGTCTCTCATCACACCCTCAAGGCACTAGATGGCTTATCTTCCCAAAGCCAAGCCTATAACCCCCTCCCCTGTGCCTTTGCTGGCTCACCATCTTCTCACCTGGATTGCTGCCACAGGAAGCTACAAGAGGAGCTGACAGTGCTCATCCCACCCGGCACTGGGGATGTGGGCACAGCTGCCATTCAGTGGGCCAGACTGTTCAGAGCCATCCCCCTGGTGACCACAAACCCCAAGGAGAACATTGAGATGGCCTGGAGGCTGGGTGCCACAGCAGGGTTTGATGATAAGGAGGACTTCTCTGAGAAGGGGCTGAAGGCCACACAGGGTACGGATATGCATGTTTCTGCAGGGGCCTGTGCATTTGGAGGAAAAGCCAAACTGATCCCTATTCCCCAGCTCAACCCTTGTCTCGTGTCCTACCTACTCTTCTTCCATAATCTTTTCCTCCTCTTTTCTCTCTTGTATCAGTTACCTACTGTTGCAAAACAAGTTGCCCCAAAATTTAGTGGCTTAAAACAGCAAACATTTATTATCTCACAGTATCTATGGGTCAGGAACCTGCGAGCAATTTAGCTGGGTCCTCCAGCTCAGGGTCTTAGGGTCTCGGAAGGCTGCAACCCAGGTGTCAGCCAGAGCTGGTGTTATACCCAGATTTTAATATCACCCCTTAAAACCAGAGATTACCTGGGAGACCGAATCACGCATGCAAAAGCAAAGGGCTTTATTACAAATTTAGGCCCAGCCAGCCTAAACTCGGGCTCACAGACTTCAACAACACAGTGGATCCATGTGGAGTGAGCCCCGAACAAAGGTGGGGTAGGACTTTTATGAATTTGGGAAGGGGGAGTTACAGGAAATTGTGACATAGGTACAGTGATCCAATTATTATTATACAATATTATTGACAGCAGGTTTATCCAATTACAACATTTAGAGTGTTAACCAATCACAGAGTGGACCCAGGACCCAGGACCCTCACGAGGGTGTAACCAGCCTTAGGCAATAACTGATCTAGGCCTGCCCTTAGGAAT